>JASANE010023443.1:0-23207 GCA_030248225.1 Trileptium ribeirensis
CGGCCCTGGCTGTGCCTTAGGAATTCAACAAATAGCTCCGTAATAGCTCAGTGTTTAATGAATGCGACCAACCCAGCATTTTGGTTCAATCCCTGGTTGGACGTTATTTGTTCACCAGTGCTGGCAGTATAAATTCAAGCTGTAAACGGTTAAATGATTCAAAAAGCTAAATCCAAAAACCTTAAAACTTACGTATAGTTAATGACAGGCGTCCCAAACATCGGAACTGGAGCGAGATCGAATCGAATTTCTTCGTCGTACACTTGCCCGAACTCGAACGGGATCGGCCAGTGTCGATGGTCGTACGAATTGTAAACGTAGCTTCCGACAACGTTCTCAATCGGTTCGAGCATTGGAGGAAATGGTGGACGTGTATGATCGACTGAAATCAAAAATATTTATTGGTGTGCAGATTTCTTGTAGTTCCTACCTCATATTTCTATGAAATAAAAGTTTTCGAAGGATTTCATTTCTCACAAACAAAGTTTCAACAATGTCCACGCGTATGGATTGCAATACATGTATATTACAAAATAGGAGCGTAGCAAGCTCTTCAAAATTGGAGGGATCCAACAAAAAACCTGAGGAAGCCGGTCGTTTACATTCATTATGTTGTAAGCCCACCAGCTAATTTTTCACGTTTGTCAGTCAAAAGTTGGAGGTGCCGGCACTCCTGCTTACCATGTGTGGACTCCCCACTTACAAAATGTTGCTATATATTGACACACGTAATTTGTTTATCTCAAAATAATGGTAGTTGAGCTAGAAATCTAAATCTATATCAGGTTTGCTTATGTTCAACCTGATTGCCTCGTATGGCCCAAATATTTTTATTTTCATTTTTATACATTTCATTGCATTGCCTCGGATGCCGCAAACATTGTTTAGTTTTTTGTGCCTTTCATTTCATGCATTTGCCTCTTATGGCCCAAACTTGGCTTATTTTTACTTTTGTACGTTGTATTTCATTGCATTGCCTCGGATGCAGCAAACTGTGTTTAGTTTTTCTTTTGTGACTTTCATCTCATGCATTTGCCTCTTGCGGCACAAACTTTGTTTATTCTTACCTTTGTGCCTTTCACTTCATTGCATTGCCTCGATGCTGCAAACTTTGTTTAGTTTTTCTTTTGTGACTTTCATCTCATGCATTTGCCTCTTATCGCACAAACTTTGTTTATTCTTACCTTTGTGCCTTTCACTTCATTGCATTGCCTCGGATGCCGCAAACTGTGTTTAGTTTTTCTTTTGTGACTTTCATATCACTGCATTGCCTTATAAAGCCGAAAGTTTGTTTATTTTTATACTTTTCATTTCAGTACGCATATAAATGTACCAGTGTTGTGCAAATTCGTGGTAATGGACAGTTATAGGTTGTATACAAATTCTTTTCGCTTTTACACATTTTTGTCAATCACTTTTTAGATTGAGCGCGTCTTGTTCACTGTTTGATTGAACTTCAAATTTTTCAAAAATTTATCTTTATCTGAAAATATTTAACCATTTTTAAGTCAAGGGCAAATAATTTAAGGACTTCTTGGAGTTTCAACTGAGTATAAATGTTTCAGTTAAAATTATTTCATTACTTTGAATCCTTAGTAATATTGTAATCTTACCTAGATATACTTATATAGTCTGAAAGCTACTCATGGTACCGCATCTGGTGAGTTATAATTTGTGCTAATCATATTTATAAATATATGCAAACCGTTAACAAGTGACGAAATCACAACACCGTCATGAGGAATAACTTACTGCACAGTCTTCGAGTAGTCACAAAATTATAGGGCTTGTGCTACAATGCCCAGTATTCAAACGAAAATAAGATTATATATGTCAATGTCAGGATTTCTACATTTTAGTAAAATTCATGAGTCTGTTTAAATTAACTAATAAATACAATTCAACGCAATGCCGCTCAAATTTTAAAACAACTCTCGACTAACAACTAACTTTAGATTAATTATAGGTAATTATAGCAGGAAGAACAAGTGTATTATGAAAAGGTGGATGGGTCGCTGGGACAGCATACAATTTATTGCTGACCCTCGTTCATAAGTGACAAATGACAGTGCCTCCCGACAACCACGTCGTCTTCTCTCTAGCGCAGTGACACAAGCTCAATCTGCGGAACAAAACATATTCGACAGACCTTGCTTTTCACTTTTCTACTACTAGCTAAAGATCGAACTTTCCAGTGACGAAATGTCCCTGCAGCCCAAGCATTAGGAATTGGTTTCGACGAAACAAATTAACCGATTGCTGGATTTTAATAAAATGCACTAGATGTACTAGCTAAATTTTTGTTAAAGTGAACAAAATTTAATATCAGTGCTGGGGTAAGCGATACGTGTGCTATCAGAAAAGTACAGAAAGTTGCTGGAATTCTTAACTAAGTTTGACACAGAATTGAAATGCGGGTCCAATAGAATAAAGACTAAAATGACACTAGATAAAGTCCTCAGGTATCTTTCGATATTAAAAATTGGAGAACAAGGTTAAGTCGTACGGTACCAGCACTAAATATTCGAATTATTCAAAACATTTCAGCAGCAAATGATGACAATCAGTTCTCGTTAACCAACGAAAGCATATATAGCAAAAGGCATTGTCGCATACATGCAGATCTTCCGTCGCATTTAACAAAATTAGGTCTAGTAAAAATCCAGATTCACTCATATTGCAGTTAACATATTAAACTTTGAATAAATAGGCAAAAAGGTAGTTCTATGATTAAAATATCATGAGGCATATTATATCATGTAGATTTTGGAACTAAAATTTCAACGCAGGCGCTATACCGCGTCAAGCACAACGTCGGCGAAACCATCTGACCTGCCGTTGTAGTTATCGTTAAGTTCTTTATCAAGTATTTGGATTAGCTATATGATTTCAATGACACCAGGCCCACCACCTATGGTAGTTGGGAATAATGAGACGAAAAAAGATAACAGAAACAAATAGAAACTATCGATGATAAATGGCAAATATAAGCGTACAAAAAATAGTAGCTGTTACTACGGAACTGGGAATGATAAAAGTATTTCCAGGACCGTAACTAACAGTGTCATCGGTTCCATCGGCTCAAAATCTATCGAAACGGACAAGTGTAATTCAGGCATAGGCTCTGTCTATAACACTTCATGAGTAGACCGAACTATCACTGATGCTGTAATATGCTTGACGAGTAGTTTCATTAAGTCTTTAACCAGCAAGCGATAATGAATTGGATAGAATCCACTTTGGGGGACTTTCATACAATATTATCGCGGCCTAGTAAAACCGACATTGAGGAACAAGACAAGGCTTCTATCGCACAGGAAGACAAATTCGCTTGGCGTTGAAATTAGTGCAGCGTTCACGTTATAATGTCCCCAACGTTTGGAACCTATGTACACCACTCAGTGCCAGGCACACTGTTGACAACAGGGTGTCTTACACAACCCCAAGTTTTTAATAAATTTTTTCAAAGGTAGCTAGTTACGCGTATTACCAATTTTTGCCAGTGTCAGGCACACTGTGTCTTCTGGCATTTTTATTAAAAGTGTTCGGAATTATTTGAGCAATGTTCATATGGGCTAGATACAAATATCGTAAATTTAAAAAAACTACACAGGGCAGTTGACTAATAAACCACATTAGATACAGACGGTGTCCGCTATAGTTAATTCGCGCCAAATTGGTAGGTAAGGGTGTTTGCGGCACTGTCAACAAAAATGTAGTAGCTATGGGTGTGTCGTAAACCCTCGGCAATTGATTTACAGTATGGTGTCACCCTGACTGTCTATACGGTAAGGTCGCGACTACAGAGATACAAAAGTTACAAACAGCGGGGACATTATAACGTGAACACCGCATAAATCATTTTGTAAATAAACTTGTACAACCTTTCGCCATTATTAACAGTACATTAATTGTAACCCCAAATTGTGCCAAGACACCACATTTATTGGTTAAAAAATTATCAAGAATACTGATTAATCCATCCTCTAGTCGTTGCAAATAAATATTTTGAGATATTCTATATATTAAGCGCTTTGATCGGCGAATTCCCAACTGCGGTAAAAGCTGGATAAAAAATTGACAAATCAAAAGACTAGTAATAAAACAATAATGAGAAACAAAACCAGAATCTCAATGCTACCTATGTAATAACTTGCCATTTTATTATTCGCTGCATGATTATAATTTAGAAACGAGCGGAAATTCGCATGGGCTGTCTGTGTCGCAGATATTAGCGTGAACATGGCCAAATGTAGTAAAAGGCACAACTAAGTGACCTTGTCTTTGCGGGAAAATAGCATAGTGGCTTATGCTTCTTTTCTATAAAACTGTAAGTTTGTTAGAAATATTGCGTATTTTAATCGAATTTAGTGCACTCTAGTCCAAACTATAGTTGGGAATAATGGCCTAGGCGATCGCCAAACGATTGAATTTGCAAATTTCGGCATTCAATACTCAAAATCCTTATAGCTATCCATGAATGTTGTGTCTCATTCGCAGGATAGACTTTTACGTTTAAAACAAATTTGCCTATTAGATCGTGTCGCTTTATAAATCTTGAGGAAATGATGCTGCCATTTTCGTGTTTGCGTTCAACAACTAGGTTGTATTCGTTTTCCTAAAATTAATCTTTAGTATTGTCGAGGTAAGCCCAACGGTAATCAGTAATTAAAACAGTAGGAAAATCCTCAATTTCCGTATTTAAAAATATAAAATGAACCCATTTGCTATGGTTTGCTCTCCTACACAGGGTACTGATGCCTTTGTCTGCCCAATCTTTCAGCCTAGCATTACCACACCAGTTCCTAACTATTGGGGTTCTCTAAAAACAAAACATCAAATATAATATAAATTAAACTAACTTGTACTATTATCGACCGAGCAAATGCCACACGTCACCGCGCAATTAATATCGTACCAATCCGTCCATTGCTTATGAATACGACAACGATTTTCGTCTTTCCATAACGCTTCACAACTCTTGTAGACGTTGTTACATGGCCCTATAACGATTAAAACTGTTTGAATGCTATAAACTTGGAAACGCTGTTTTGTGCGCCCAAATTACAAAGGAGGAGCTGTAAACCTGAAGCAAGAAAACAATACTTAGTATTTAAGAAACTCAATTCGGGCGCGAACTCTGCTTAACGATATTTTTGTATCCTCACAATTGAAACAGGTATTAGATTTAATTCTGATGATTACTGTCGAAATGGCTAAGTTAGAAAGTACACTAGGTCCCACCCAATTAACTATAATTTTGACATGTAAGGTTTTTCATTAAATTTTTACCAGGACAATTTTAAAATGCAAAGTTAACGTTAAATTTTAAACAACGTTCTTTAAATATCTGCTCAACTTTACGACATATCCCAAATATGATGCAAAACAGCTGCGGAATATAGATATTTTTAATTATCATTATTTCAAGATAATTGGGCGGGTTAATAATTTTGAGGTAGGAAAAGAACCATGATATAGTTACATGTGTCCTGGAGCAATATAGGTTGCGTGTAACATTTAGTAATGCTAGAGATTAGTTTGGGATTTACCAGCACGACACCCTGTGAAAATCGTTTACACCTGAAGAATGGCTTTGTATTCCATCGAAGAATCAGTATTTATTTTACGCAAAATAATATTATATGGTTTCCTCCAAACTATCCTACATACGTTGGCCAGGTCGCCCGAAGTGCGCCAAATATGCCTCTTTTCTCAGTGTATTTATATATGTGATCTCTGTTAAAAGAATGCAAAACAGCACCGGCGAAAAACGCCAAAACGACTAATTTTTATTCTAAGAAGCTAACAAGTTGTTAATAGTTAAAACTGTTTTACAAAAACAAAAAAAATACAAACAATTTCTTGCAATTTTCGGATCAATTCAGCAAACTATGTTATAAGTTTTAATTACATCAACGCTGCATTTTTATTCACAGAAATATCTGAAATGTCAACTATAACCAATAACACTTTTGACTAAATAGTTTCCTAAAGCTGATTTTATTTTGACAACGAGTGTGTTCAGTAGTCTTGTCATGATAGACAGCCGCAAGAAAATTTGAGTTGGGGTACCAAGGCATTAATTCAAAAGATCCATTTGGCGGTTTCAAGTTGATAAGAATTTTTTGCAGCTGTAAACTGGAGGGAAAAAGAAGCGTGCTCTTTAACCCTCGTGAAGACATCATTGTAGCAAGTGAACCTGGCGTTAAGTATTACAAATTGTTTTACACATGTCTGCACCAGGCACAGGCAACAGTCAGCAATGAACTCCTCTATTTGTTCCGAAAAAAGCTGACGTTGAGTT
Organism: Trileptium ribeirensis; assembly: GCA_030248225.1. Lineage (NCBI taxonomy): Eukaryota > Metazoa > Nematoda > Enoplea > Enoplida > Thoracostomopsidae > Trileptium > Trileptium ribeirensis. Next base: position 6,308 of record JASANE010023443.1, read on the forward strand.
AAAATACTTGTATGTAAACAGAGCTCAGTTGATTCCACCAAAATTATTTATAAACATGTATCTTTAAAATTAATTTGATAGGATAAGTTCGGTATACATAGAGTTTTTTTACTTTGCAATTATGGAAGAATATTAATTTTTTCCATAACAGTTAAAATTACATGTTGACCGAGGATCTTCAAGCAGCTATAACATTGCCTTAGACATTAAACTAGATTAACTAAATAAATACTAAATACATAATAGAACAAATAAATAAATCGTGTTTATATATAAATATTTATTTAACTAATTAAATAAGTGAATATAATAGTTCATAAAAATGTAAACATACATCGGCAACCAAGCCCGGTATAGCCATGCGGGCATTGACACACTGCTTTATAAGGCCGTGGTCGTTTACGACTGCGGCGATTTTCTTCCAGATGGCAACTGCCAAAGCCACACGGGTGCGGGGAACATGATTTCGGTGGCGGAAATGCAGAACCTAAAATATGTTAACCTTGTTTTAAAAAGACATGAATGCTGCAATGCTTGATGGGCAACGCTCGCGTCTTCACTGGTTTGATAAAATTATGAAAGCATCTTTTTTGCATTTTTGGCAAGTGGGAACGCGTAAGCACAGTTGAAACTTTTCAAGGATATTTCTTTAGCCAACCATCGAAGAACAAAATTTGAGCAAGCGAGTTTGAACGTGTGAGCACACCTTCACAATCGCTGATGTATACACTGATGTCGGATAAACTTGTGTGTGACTTAGCTAATCTGTCGCCATTTTTCGTAACCTATATCCTTTGCAAGCTACAATATATGACCATTTAGAGAGAACTGCAATATTCTATGAGTATCCGGTTGCATCCGGCTGTCTGTGTAGCATCTAACTGTTACTCTATAGCCCACTGGTTCTCCTAACACCGGGTTCGACACTGCTATTAAATTTTGACTGTTGTGCTTTAATATGCTATTAGTGAGTATTTTTGCTAATAATATCATTGCGGCGATTCCTAACTCGTCTCGTATTTCTTTGCGACACCCATAAAAGCTTTAGAACTTAACATTTTTGCAGGAATAACTGTTTTCATGAAGCTATCACTTTTAAACGGGATTATGAGGATTCAAATTTTGTAAGTTAACGAAAGCCCCCAAATTGAAAATGCGTACCAACAATGTTTCATTTGTTTTACAGGAAATAATTATCAGATTATACGTAGTACATGCAAATAAGCAGCTAAGAACGAGCTTTTATTTATGTTGCAAAAAATTTGCATTCCAGCCTAGTTTCTTTCAATTGGGCCACATTATGTTCTGTCTCACGGTAAAACGATAAACTTATTCAGTAATATCGCAAATGACATTTTACAAATTTGCAGTAGGTTGGTTTTTGTAATCTAAAAGCTGTGTGTTGTAGTCGAAATAAATTTTAAAAATGTCGTGCAACCTATAACTCTGATGATTTTTAATTAAGTTTAAAGACGTTTATCATGGTATGTTTGATCTATAACGTATGCAATTGCAACGAATAATTATTGCGTGTTATTTATTATAGGTTGCAAGTTAGGTGCTGTACCGTTAAACAACTCAAAATATATCCAGGCACACCTGACACGTTGACGTTTATTGTATGAGCCTATTCTGACTTTCTAGAAAAACTTCCAATTATGATGAAAGCGCTAGAATTGGATTTTTTGTCGACGAAATTTTTGAAAAAAATTTAGTTTGCATTAAGACAGGTGGCCAAGACACATGCAGAATGTTTTCAACAACGCCGATAATTCAGAAAAGAATAGACAAATCTACTAATTTTTTTACATTTGATGCGTTTCAATCTTGGCCATGCCAATAAATACAAATGAAAATAAATATATTTGTGTCTAAGGTATATCCTTTCAGGAGCAGTAATTTAAGTGGATATTTTAAGCCAAAATTAAAAACAATCCCTACGTTATTGTTCATGATATGACAAGAAAACTTTTGGTTCTTATTTCCACAGTACAAAAGATCGCATAGAGCACATTTTAGGCATATCGTCAAGGAAATAACTCTATTAACCAGGGACTATATCGGAAACAGATAGTAATGTGGTGGCAAAAGACAACGGCTAAGCTTCTGTATCCTACTACTGATGATAGGATTGGTCCTATTTGGTAAATATTTTCACGATTTGTGTAACTATATTACAGTATGATTACAGTATATACTATTAACAGTATGATCATAGAAGTGATATGCTAATAACAAATAAGCTATGGAATAACGTGGTCAAAACACCATGTACTAGACCGGCAATAGTAATTTGGTGGCAAAAGACAACGGCCAAGCTTCTTCATCCTATAACTGATGATAGGATTAGTCATGAAAGATTTTCACAAACTGTGTAACTATATTAGGGGGTATGATCTTTGAAGTGATATTATGCTAATAACAAATAAGCTATGAAATAAAGAATCCAAAACTTCTACTGGTTTGCCGATGAAAGCGATATTACTGAGAACGACGGTCATAGCGTAGCATCTAGCATTTTTCGTGCCGAATTGAAGGCCGCGATCAAACATATTCGCGTTTTGATAAAATTCTTTCGTTTGGTTATTAGTATCTGCATTCGACTGCCATTGTCGAAAGATATCCATAAAACTATCATATTATTGCCACGTGCTTCACTTGTTACATGTTCCACGAAAACATAGAATGCTTAACACTTGCTATCCTGATTAAAAAATTGTAGATTTAGCAGTGTTCATGCATTGCCTGGGTCTGACAAGATAGATTTTACTTCATTCTATGTAGTCCATGCGACGTTACGTAACAAGGGCACAGTATCTATATTATGTTGATGGCTACTTTCGAACGAAATGAGTGTTAAAAATTGTGCGTAAATTGTAAGCTACAATTTTTGAATGAATGATTAGTTTAACTTTGCATGTCTGCGTTTTGCAAGTCTGCGCTTCCCTATGTGAAATTTAACTGCACTTGCACTTGAATAACTGCAAATTGAACCGGCAATAACATTTTAACAATAAGATTTAAACAATAATTTTTAGCAATAGCTAACCATCACATTTTGCCATTTTGTGTTATTTGTCACATCTGTTTGTAGTTATAAAAAATAACAATTTTTGCATGTAAACATCACATTTGCTTGTGAAGTTTTGTCATATTTGTGTAAAAAATAGACATTACAGTTTTACACAAGATTTGTTTGCGAATATAGGCGAATTCTAATTCAAAGCTAATATAAAATTGCTAATTTTAATCTAGCAATGACTTGAAATGAATTTCCTATTTGTTCCGTGACAATTTGACTTATATATTTTGTATCATATATTTTACCAAATAGTGTAATTAGTTGTTAATTTTAAGATTAATCGCGCTTTACTTAGGTATACTGGATATAGCAGTCCTTTTGGAGATAGCTCCACGCATTAATATTCACTGAAATTTTTTTCGTGAAAGTGTGTGACAGCGTGGGCTTCTGAAAGTTGAATAGGCCACTGAGCTTGCTCCTGAACAATTGTGCCTATTTAATATTCCATCGTAACCCACAGAAATCATGGATATAGTTCCAAAAGGCCTTTAGTTTACTCAAAAGTTACGCTACAGCAGAGGAATATTTTAATAATACGGACGGTACAGCGAGCTCATAATGAAATTGCTGGGGACGAATAAAAGATTTTTTACAAAGCAAGTTTTTTGAGAAAGATTTTTTGAGCGCAGTCTTTTTCATTTTTGCATTCCGGTTTTTATTTTTGCCCACCAGTACGACCACCCTAATTTTTTATCCTTCGACATAAATGCAGGGTCCCCACAGCCGTGAAAATCTTAGAAAATGACATATGACCTGAACACCATAAGCTAAAGAGCCAAAAATGAGAAAACGGAGTCAAATTGAAAATAGCCAGGAAAACATTTTAACGAAATGTTTTATACACTTTGGAAAAATCTAATATTCATAACTTCGTAATCGAAAGATTTTCAAAATTTCATGCTTTAATAAAAAACGCTATAATTTCTATTAAATGGCCTCAAAAACGCTTTAAAGGAAAACGATCCTCTATGCTAGTAGAGAAACCTGCTCCATATAGTTGCAAATGTTGTGTAAGTATTTTCTGTATTTATTTTACAGGGTTTGGTCAAAACGATTTTTGAAGAGTCAAATGAATTCCAAAATACGCGAAAACAGCAAAACCTTCAAAACCGCTGGAGCTATAATAACGTTGTTGGCCTGGTTTTATAAAGCCATTTATTCTTTATGTATCGTAGAGTTTGAGTCCCTAAATACACAATAAGAAGGTATATATACTCATCTATCAAAGCAACATGGTTCATATTCGAATTATTTTGTAAGTTTTGATGATCAATATTACTCGTCTCTAAATGATATATTCAACATTCGTTAATCACCATCTTGACGATATGCCAAGTTAAAAGTCATACACCTTGAGTATATTATCGGCGGATGCGACTGCTTTCATCGTAATCAGCAACCCTGAAAACATAAACCTACTCAAAGCCCTCTGTGTACCGTACTACCTGAAACAGTTCACAACATGACTATTTCAAGTTTTTTAGAAGTTTCCATTTTTCGATCTGACGTCCCAGTCAAGGGTTGTATCCTAGAATGTTAACTGGCCAAAACTTTAACTGGCCAAACAAAAAATGTTTCACTGTGTGAAACACATTCTATTGATTTTGTAAGAACTGTGTAGAAAATTATTGGAGCAGACCTTGACACAAAGCTAGGTGCGCAACTTCATTCTATTACGCGTAGAATCAAAACATTTGAAAACACAACAGTTTATTGCATATTTCGCCCACACTGTTGTCGTTTCGTGGAAACCTTTTTTCGCACAGCCAACGCTACAACGGAGATTTGAAAAACAATACCTGCGATAAAAGCATTTTACTACATCCACATTTGACAGGCATCAAACAATATGGCTACGGCCAAACAATTTGACTGGGACAAAACGAATATTTCGTTGTAACAACATTTTCAACATTTTTTCGTATCGCCTAGATTAATTGTTATCAATATTACACTACCAGTTGCTAAAAACTGTTATAATAAACAAACTTACTTGCTAGATAAGCGATGGTAATAACCGCAACTGTAAATAACCCAAACTTCGTTGTTAAAATCATAACCCTTTTACAAAGTTATCTCTAAATATAAAGTTAGAAAATACAGATGCTACACGTGACACCTAGCACTATGATGATTTGTTAGATGAAGAGATTTTCAGGCATAATTCGGTTGAAAACGTTAGAAATTGTAGACTCGGATGAGACTGGAACGGAACAAGATGAGTATAGGTCCCGCCCAATTTTGCCCTAAGAGAGGGAGGTCGTCTCAGGGGTAGAGACCCTAGGGTTAAGTGATTGGTGGACCCCTGCACTGATGACCCATTTTTGCCGATTTTGCTCACATTTTTGTAAGTTTTCATCTTATTTTTATCGATTATTTCAAAAGTTTTCAAGCACCTTTGGAGCAAGCACCGAGGGGTAGTAGGCGTGCTTTCAGAGGCAGACCAGGGCTTTGGGGGATGGAGGTCCGAGAACTTAAGGAGGTAGCTCCGGAACCTCTGGCATGTATGATATCATAGGCGCGCTTTGAGGATAGGGTGGACAGGCTCTTTTTGAAGCGGGCCTCGCGGATTGGGCTCTGACAGTTTTAGAAATTATAGGTAAAATTGCAAAATTATGAAAAAATTATTAAAACACTTTTACGGCCGAACTACCCTTGCGATACGTTGACGGTGTAATAGACACTGTCTAATTGAAAAAACAAGGTAACAAGCATATGCTAACCCGATTTGAATTTGGTTGACAATGAACAGAGTACTCTGGATTTTTGAATTATGGTGTAAGAGTGGTCGATGGTTTGGTTTTTTCGCTAAAAAAGTCAAAAGTTCCATAGGGAGAGACCATTATAATGTGAACTTGTCATTAAATGTGTATGACTGTTTTTGCGCTAAAGTCTGGTGGCCAGAATAACTAGTCGGAACCATGCGTAATTTTTACAGCCTTCGGGATCTTCATGACAGGCTATTCTCACGCCATCCTGCGACTTAAATATTTAAATCTGTGAATTTGTGATTTGTACTATGACAAGTCATTGTGTTCGCCACTGCTAAAACATTATTCACTAGTAACGAAAATTTTTTTAAATTTCTGGCAATAAAGTGCCTTATTCCAGATAGTCTGATACCTTAGGTACGAATCATCATTAGTTCATCAAGAATAACTTCCAAAAAGTCGATTTTGTACTGGCATACGAGTGCAGAATGAAGCGCGTAAACGCAAAAAAAATTCCGGGAGTGGGGGGCGATAGGCGTGGGCGCTGTCCGATCGAAAAAATCTGGGTGGTGGTCCGAGGCGTCGACATAGTGCGTCTTGGAACCGTTGCACGATATCTACATGCTGGTTACTATGAGTTTATATATACATCCATGCATCATCAACTTTCTTCATTTCTGGGAGATAGACCTACATATCCGTCCCCCAGACTTATATCTCTACACACATATAAGTAATTGATCAACATGACAAATTTCCGGGAACGCCGGGCATATTACTATATATACATGATTGACCAACTTGTAATATTTCTGGGGGAGGGCACCCATGTGCGTAATAACAATACTACATTATCATACATTGAGAAATCAATAAATTGGCTTAAACTTATTCTAATATAGAAATATGGCTAGATTTTTTTTATTCTGGACAAGGCATTATGCATCATATTTTCTTCGCAATGAAATAAAAGCGATATTTTGTTTGAAGCTACATTTCTGATCAGTTTTTATGTACCACGCATGTAATTAATGGACGTATCAGACAAGCCATTCTGCCTAGAACCATTGAACTGAATGTCCATTTCAGTCAAAAGTTTGGCCATGATTTAAAAATCGATCAGGTGACGCTCTCCCCCTCCATAAAAGGTTGCGATATTTCTAACTTGAGCCCAGCGCTAAGAGATTAACCGCTTAACCATTTAAGCCATTGGTTGCTTTTTTCAACGGCAAAGTCTATTTTCCTGTACAACAATTGTTATTTATGTAGCTAAAATGAAAACAACTAGTAAGCTCGCACTTGTTTTAAATTCTAGTATTTATCAGAACAACAGACTTGTTTGTTTTGGAATAATTCACAAACAAGTTTGCTGAGCAAAATGTCCTCGCAATAGAGTAAGTGCGAAATGTGTTTCTAACCAGTAATAACTAGTGAGGAGTTTATGTAACATTATTTTCGTGGACGCTTCTGCAAAATAATTTTTTGCACCGATAGTCATAGCTATAAATGTTCAATAGAAAAGTGGCTTATATTTTTCGTGTTAAATCGGAAACACTGTAATCTCAAAAGTTATACGACCAATACGAAGAAATTGATAAACCAAGCATGGTTTTCTGTTAAGCAATTTATTTTCTTAGTAAATTGTGCGGAATTGTAGACAAGTTGGCTCTTTTTTTCAATAATCGAACCAATGAGTTACCAGCTCATAATGATTACGCATGTAAATATAGCATTGCTAACAGGTGATCCATAGAACTAAATTAATATGAGGTTCGAATTTTAGTAAATTCTAAATAAATTTGGTATTCTCAATTTACACATAAGTATCCAAATTCAGGGATATGGTTCCGGTGTGGTAGATTAGGTTTGCGATGTTTAGATGGCTCCGGTGTTGGGTGAGGTCCGTGGGAGGGGTGTAATTCAGAGTTTAAATTTTTCAAATGTACAGAAACTCGAAATTTTCACAATGTTGCAAAATACTTTTACCTTGAAGTTTTACCACTTTGCGCTAAGTTCCCATAAATTTAACCCAATTTTCACCAATTTTTCCAAAATTTCCGCACGCCTTCGTCGCCGGTTGGGGAATATTGCTTGTGGAAGATTTTCTTCGACCCCCTGTGGGTAATCCACTACCTTTTCCGTGGACACTTATGGCTTTCTCAAAATTTTCCAGTATACTTGCTCTCAGGTAATGTGGATACTGTTTTTGTTATTATCGTATAATCAGTTTTAGGAATGGAATCCGTTGATGTTAATCAACAGTAATTTTTCCAGTTCAGTTTATTAGCTAGTAAACTGTGCTTTATTGAAATATATATAACCATTTTGATAGTACTGCAGTAATGTTACTTGTTTTCATATCTAAAATACTAAATAATGTTAGCTATATTTACAAGTAATAGTTGTAGCTTAACCAACGTGCGTTCAAAAATTTGTACGCATGGTAGCGTTGAGTTCTTACGATTGTGGCAGCGCGCGTTTGCACGATAAAAACAAAGCAACCTTTTGTACTAATCCTGAATGCACTGCTGACTGTGCTACAACTGACTTGTAATATAACTAGCCGTGGTTATTCTTGCTGTCTGACATTTAAAACACGGCTTTAACTATATCAGCTGTGTTTGAAACCTATTGTTTAGATTCATTGAGTACAATTTAGATACATTCTCAGCAATCATCGTTTATCGTGTTGCAAAAGTTCGGAACTTATCCGGCGTTTAACTCTTATGACTACGTAAAATATTCACCTAACTTCCGTGGGAATATTGCGTTTTCTAATACTTTATAGATACCCGAATGCAATACGTTACCCTGATATCAACACCGGACTCAAGTGAAGTGGTCGATTAAGCGACTACGACCCATCCGGTGAACCGGCTTCATCGGTTACACATATACATGAAATAAGAAAAAGAGATGCAAAATTAGTGAGATGATCATTGCATGTGAAACAAGGGCATTTATAAATGATTTGCACCGTGGGACTCCCTGTTCAAGTAGTTATAGATGCGCTATTGGAAATGCACAAATTAGATATGTATAAATATAGCCATTATACACATAAATTTTAATAAACACCACAAACCCTGCACTAAAGCAGTTTAATGCAGTTTTGCATAATGTATCAATGCGAATACTGCGCAAGTTCATTGCGTCCGGAAATTAGTACGCCTAAAACAATTTGCTACTAAATGCAGTTGACAATGAGAAAGCACAAAAGAGATACGTTGTCCTAGTTTCCTGACTTAAAATACGTTTTTTGCTATCTGAATACTTTGTTAAATTATATAAACATATACATTTATTTATAATTTTATAATATAAAAATATTACATAACATTTTATAATTTATATATAATATAATAAATGAAAAATATTTACAAAATAAAACTAAAGGTATGAAAAATTCTACGTTATATTGATGAAATCCGCAGTTGCAGCATTAAAACTAGCTGTTTAAGACTTTTTTGCTGAATGTATCTGTTACAAATATATATTACAAAATTATACAAACATTGCAACGTTTCTTACAAATTAATGCATCGTTCGCGCATGTCACACACAGGTGTCATCGCCATTTCACCTCTGCTTTGCACTTGTCTAACAACACATAACTCTTATATTTACGGACCTTTATGCAATATAAGTTTTTTAATCAATTCACGGAATTTATTAAGTTTAAAGTTTGCATTATCATCATCAACGTTTAGATCAATGAAAGCTAAAATGATGTTAGACGTCAGTTTTAATAACAATAATTGTTTGAATTTATCCTAACTTTGACGAGGTCAAATTTGTTTCGACAAGCAGCAGTAAATATAATGGTCTCCCTGTGTATCATAAACATCATCTAAACTAAGCATATTATATGGCTAATCAGGGCCACCTATATCGCATGGGTAGTCGAGGCCAAACATACTGTAACGTATTCAGAGGTCAACGTGCCACGAAGACAGTCGGAAAAACAATCATGCAGCCATACTGATACAGTCAGTATTATGGTGAGAAAAGTGATATAATACAAAAAATTCAGAATAACATTAGCGTGATGAAGCGTCGAAAATAGATTTCTTCATAATAAGGCGTGGCTTTACTGGCATCATAACTTTCAGTTAGTAGTAGCAGAGGAGGCTGGTCGCTAGAATTAACGAGAATCCTAATGTCCCTATATACTATCTAGCGAAACTACAGCGGTAGGAACGAGCACCGCGAAGTCTGCGGGGAAAGAAGACCCTATGCGCTCGACTCACTACTTAGCTCTTACTTTTTTGAAAGCAAATTTATGAAAGATTTCAAAATATAAATTTTTCAATTACCGTATTGTATCAGATTATTTGATACTTTATTGGTTATATATACTTATTTCAATTTCAAAAGAAAAGTCTACATCGGGCTTATAACAATACTTCGCGTAATCAAACCACTTGGAAGCCCAGTTATTGTGTCGACTCATCCATAAAGCAAACTGAATCTCACTTATTCTGACTGATCAATCTAAGAGAGTCGTAAATGCTTGATACCAACATCGATGGCGGCAAAATTTATATTTCCTAGAATATAATGACACTTAGCCAAATCCCTGTCGAAGCATGACTAGATCTCTATATAGTTTTTCACAAAGCATCCGGCATTCAAGCATAGTTAAACTAGGATTTTTATTGATTATAAAAAGAAATTCATTGAGCAGTGGTGCAAATGCATTAACGATAGTGAACGTACTGGGTCGGAGTACACACTAGCAACAAAGGGACGAAGACTGAAATTCATTGGGCAGTGGTCCAAATACATTAACGATAGTGAACGTACTGGGTCGGAGTACACCCTAGCAACAGAGGGACGAAGACTGAAATTCATTGGGCAGTGGTCCAAATACATTAACGATAGTGAACGTACTGGGTCGGAGTACACCCTAGCAACAGAGGGACGAAGACTGAAATTCATTGGGCAGTGGTCCAAATACATTAACGATAGTGAACGTACTGGGTCGGAGTACACCCTAGCAACAGAGGGACGAAGACTGAAATTCATTGGGCAGTGGTCCAAATACATTAACGATAGTGAACGTACTGGGCCGGAGTACACCCTAGCAACAGAGGAACGAAGACTGAAATTCATTGGGCAGTGGTCCAAATACATTAACGATTTGTGAACGTACTGGGTCGGAGTACACCCTAGCACCAGAGGGACAAAGACTGAAATTCATTGGGCAGTGGTCCAAATACATTAACGATAGTGAACGTACTGAGTGAGGTTACCCCTAGCAACGAGAGGGACGAAGACTGAAATTCATTGGGCAGTGGTCCAAATACATTAACGATAGTGAACGTACTGGGTCGGAGTACACCCTAGCAACAGAGGGACGAAGACTGAAATTCATTGGGCAGTGGTCCAAATACATTAACGATAGTGAACGTACTGGGTCGCAGTACACCCTAGCAACAGAGGGACGAAGACTGAAATTCATTGGGCAGTGGTCCAATTACATTATCGATAGTGAACGTACTGGGTCGGAGTACACCCTAGCAACAGAGGGACAAAGACTGAAATTCATTGGGCAGTGGTCCAAATACATTAACGATAGTGAACGTACTGGGCCGGAGTACACCCTAGCAACAGAGGGACGAAGACTGAAATTCATTGGGCAGTGGTCCAAATACATTAACGATAGTGAACGTACTGGGTTGGAGTACACCCTCACAACAAGGGACGAAGACTGAAATTCATTGGGCAGTGGTCCAAATACATTAACGATAGTGAACGTACTGGGTTGGAGTACACCCTTGCAACAGAGGGACGAAGACTGAAATTGATTGGGCAGTGGTTCAAATACATTAACGATAGTGAACGTACTGGGTCGGAGTACACCCTAGCAACAGAGGGACGAAGACTGAAATTCATTGGGCAGTGGTCCAAATACATTAACGATAGGGAACGTACTGGGTCGGAGTACAAATAGCAACAGAGGGACGAAGACTGAAATTCATTGGGCGGTGGTTCAAATGCAATCAACGATAGTGAACGTACTGGGTCGGAGTACACCCTAGCAACAGAAGGACGAAGACTGAAATTCATTGGGCAGTGGTCCAAATACATTAACGATAGTGAACGTACTGGGTCGGAGTACGCCCTAGCAACAGAGGGACGAAGACTGAAATTGATTGGGCAGTGGTCCAAATACATTAACGATAGTGAACGTACTGGGTCGGAGTACACCCTAGCAACAGAGGGACAAAGACTGAAATTCATTGGGCAGTGGTCCAAATACATTAACGATAGTGAGCGTACTGGGCCGGAGTACACCCTAGCAACAGAGGGACGAAGACTGAAATTCATTGGGCAGTGGTCCAAATACATTAACGATAGTGAACGTACTGGGTTGGAGTACACCCTAGCAACAGAGGGACGAAGACTGAAATTCATTGGGCAGTGGTCCAAATACATTAACGATAGTGAACGTACTGGGTCGGAGTACACCCTAGCAACAGAGGGACGAAGACTGAAATTCATTGGGCAGTGGTCCAAATACATTAACGATAGTGAACGTACTGGGTCGCAGTACACCGTAGCAACAGAGGGACGAAGACTGAAATTCATTGGGCAGTGGTCCAAATACATTAACGATAGTGAACGTACTGGGTCGGAGTACACCCTAGCAACAGAGGGACAAAGACTGAAATTCATTGGGCAGTGGTCCAAATACATTAACGATAGTGAACGTACTGGGCCGGAGTACACCCTAGCAACAGAGGGACGAAGACTGAAATTCATTGGGCAGTGGTCCAAATACATTAACGATAGTGAACGTACTGGGTCGGAGTACACCCTAGCAACAGAGGGACGAAGACTGAAATTCATTGGGCAGTGGTCCAAATACATTAACGATAGTGAACGTACTGGGTTGGAGTACACCCTAGCAACAGAGGGACGAAGACTGAAATTGATTGGGCAGTGGTTCAAATGCAATCAACGATAGTGAACGTACTGGGTCGGAGTACACCCTAGCAACAGAAGGACGAAGACTGAAATTCATTGGGCAGTGGTCCAAATACATTAACGATAGTGAACGTACTGGGTCGGAGTACGCCCTAGCAACAGAGGGACGAAGACTGAAATTGATTGGGCAGTGGTCCAAATACATTAACGATAGTGAACGTACGGGGTCGGAGTACACCCTAGCAACAGAGGGACAAAGACTGAAATTCATTGGGCAGTGGTCCAAATACATTAACGATAGTGAACGTACTGGGTTGGAGTACACCCTAGCAACAGAGGGACGAAGACTGAAATTCATTGGGCAGTGGTCCAAATACATTAACGATAGTGAACGTACTGGGTCGGAGTACACCCTAGCAACAGAGGGACGAAGACTGAAATTCATTGGGCAGTGGTCCAAATACATTAACGATAGTGAACGTACTGGATCGGAGTACACCCTAGCAACAGAGGGACGAAGACTGAAACTCGATTGGGCAGTGGTCCAAATACATTAACGATAGTGAACGTACTGGGTCGGAGTACACCCTAGCAACATAGGGACAAAGACTGAAATTCATTGGGCAGTGGTCCAAATACATTAACGATAGCGAACGTACTGGGCCGGAGTTCACCCTAGCAACAGAGAGGACGAAGACTGAAATTCATTGGGCAGTGGTCCAAATACATTAACGATAGTGAACGTACTGGGTCGGAGTACACCCTAGCAACAGAGGGACGAAGACTGAAATTCATTGGGCAGTGGTCCAAATACATTAACGATAGTGAACGTACTGGGTTGGAGTACACCCTAGCAACAGAGGGACGAAGACTGAAATTGATTGGGCAGTGGTCCAAATACATTAACGATAGTGAACGTACTGGGTCGGAGTACACCCTAGCAACAGAGGGACGAAGACTGAAATTCATTGGGCAGTGGTCCAAATACATTAACGATAGTGAACGTACTGGGTCGGAATACACCCTAGCAACAGAGGGACGAAGACTGAAATTCATTGGGCAGTGGTCCAAATACATTAACGATAGGGAACGTACTGGGTCGGAGTACACAATAGCAACAGAGGGACGAAGACTGAAATTCATTGGGCAGTGGTCCAAATGCAATCAACGATAGTGAACGTACTGGGTCGGAGTACACCCTAGCAACAGAAGGACGAAGACTGAAATTCATTGGGCAGTGGTCCAAATACATTAACGATAGTGAACGTACTGGGTCGGAGTACGCCCTAGCAACAGAGGGACGAAGACTGAAATTGATTGGGCAGTGGTCCAAATACATTAACGATAGTGAACGTACAGGGTCGGAGTACACCCTAGCAACAGAGGGACGAAGACTGAAATTCATTGGGCAGTGGTCCAAATACATTAACGATAGTGAACGCGGGCCCCGTACTGGGTCGGAGTACACCCTAGCAACAGAGGGACGAAGACTGAAATTCATTGGGCAGTGGTCCAAATACATTAACGATAGTGAACGTACAGGGTCGGAGTACACCCTAGCAACAGAGGGACGAAGACTGAAATTCATTGGGCAGTGGTCCAAATACATTAACGATAGTGAACGTACTGGGTCGGAGTACACCCTAGCAACAGAGGGACGAAGACTGAAATTCATTGGGCAGTGGTCCAAATACATTAACGATAGTGAACGTACTGGGTCGGAATACACCCTAGCAACAGAGGGACGAAGACTGAAATTCATTGGGCAGTGGTCCAAATACATTAACGATAGGGAACGTACTGGGTCGGAGTACACAATAGCAACAGAGGGACGAAGACTGAAATTCATTGGGCTGTGGTTCAAATACAATCAAAGATAGTGACCTTAATGGGTCGGAGTACACCATAGCACCAGAAGGACGAAAACAAAAATTCATTGGGCAGTGGTCCAAATACATTAACGATAGTGAACGTACTGGGTCGGAGTACGCCCTAGCAACAGAGGGACGAAGACTGAAATTGATTGGGCAGTGGTCCAAATACATTAACGATAGTGAACGTACGGGGTCGGAGTACACCCTAGCAACAGAGGGACAAAGACTGAAATTCATTGGGCAGTGGTCCAAATACATTAACGATAGTGAACGTACTGGGTTGGAGTACACCCTAGCAACAGAGGGACGAAGACTGAAATTCATTGGGCAGTGGTCCAAATACATTAACGATAGTGAACGTACTGGGTAGGATCACCCTAGCAACAGAGGGACGAAGACTGAAATTCATTGGGCAGTGGTCCAAATACATTAACGATAGTGAACGTACTGGTTAGGAGTACACCCTAGCAACAGAGGGACGAAGACTGAAAATCATTGGGCAGTGGTCCAAATACGTTAACGATAGTGAACGTACTGGGTCGGAGTACACCCTAGCAACAGAGGGACTAAGACTGAAATTCATTGGGCAGTGGTCCAAATACATTAACGATAGTGAACGTACTGGGCCGGAGTACCCCCTAGCAACAGAGGGACGAAGACTGAAATTAAGTCGGCAGTGGCTCCAAATACATTAACGATAGTGAACGTACTGGGTCAGGAGTACACCCTAGCAACAGAGGGACGAAGACTGAAATTCATTGGGCGGTGGTCCAAATACATTAACGATAGTGAACGTACTGGGTTGGAGTACACCCTAGCAACAGAGGGACGAAGACTGAAATTGATTGGGCAGTGGTCCAAAAATCATTAACGATAGTGAACGTACTTGGTCGGAGTACACCCTAGCAACAGAGGGACGAAGACTGAAATTCATTGGGCAGTGGTCCAAATACATTAACGATAGTGAACGTACTGGGTCGGAATACACCCTAGCAACAGAGGGACGAAGACTGAAATTCATTGGGCAGTGGTCCAAATACATTAACGATAGGGAACGTACTGGGTCGGAGTACACAATAGCAACAGAGGGACGAAGACTGAAATTCATTGGGCAGTGGTCCAAATGCAATCAACGATAGTGAACGTACTGGGTCGGAGTACACCCTAGCAACAGAAGGACGAAGACTGAAATTCATTGGGCAGTGGTCCAAATACATTAACGATAGTGAACGTACTGGGTCGGAGTACGCCCTAGCAACAGAGGGACGAAGACTGAAATTGATTGGGCGCTGGTCCAAATGCGTAACGATAGTGAACGTACAGGGTCGGAGTACACCCTAGCAACAGAGGGACGAAGACTGAAATTCATTGGGCAGTGGTACAGATTGCATTTAACGATAGTGAACGTACTGGGTCGGAGTACACCCTAGCAACAGAGGGACGAAGACTGAAATTCATTGGGCAGTGGCCCAAAACATTAACGATAGTGAACGTACTGGGTTGGAGTACACCCTAGCAACAGAGGGACGAAGACTGAAATTCATTGGGCAGTGGTCCAAATACATTAACGATAGTGAACGTACTGGGTTGAAGTACACCCTAGCAACGGAGAGGGACGAAGACTGAAATTAATTGGGCAGAGGTCCAAATACATGGGTAACGATAGTGAACATACTTGGTCGGAGTACGCCCTAGCAATAGGGGGACGAAGACTGAAATTATTGGGCAGTGGTCCAAATACATTAACGATAGTGAACGTACTGGGTCGGAATACACCCTCGCGACAGAGGGACGAAGACTGAAATTCATTGGGCAGTGGTCCAAATACATTAACGATAGGGAACGTACTGGGTCGGAGTACACAATAGCAACAGAGGAACAAAGACTGAAATTCATTGGGCAGTGGTCCAAATGCAATCAACGATAGTGAACGTACTGGGTAGGAGTAGCCCTAGCAACAGAAGGACGAAGACTGAAATTCATTGGGCAGTGGTCCAAAAATCATTAACGATAGTGAACGTACTGGGTCGGAGTACGCCCTAGCCAAGCAAGGGGACGAAGACTGAAATTGATTGGGCAGTGGTCCAAATACGTAACGATAGTGAACGTACAGGGTCGGAGTACACCCTAGCAACAAGAGGGACGAAGACTGAAATTCATTGGGCAGTGGTCCAAATACATTAACGATAGTGAACGTACTGGGTCGGAGTACGCCCTAGCAACAAGGGGACGAAGACCCAGTACGTTCACTATCGTTGATTGCATTTGGACCACTGCCCAATGAATTTCAGAGCAATACG
>JASANE010023444.1:0-37801 GCA_030248225.1 Trileptium ribeirensis
TATAGATATTCTGAAGGCCGAGAACAACTTAGGCATATTCAAGTGCCGGGCGAACATAGCATTGAAAGGCACAAACTGAACTGTTAATATCATATCTTTAAAAACATTTTGGCTTATATATTAGCTTTACATTAGCTGGTACCATTTTGGTTGTGACCTAGGTGTTTAATGTTTAACCAGGGCCGATGTACGGAAACCAGATATTACAGAATTTCGAATGCGAGATGTAAAATTCAGCACTTTTTCTGGCATTTTCCGTTGCTTTACATCAGACCATTTTTCAATTAGGTCTTGTGTCCTGCATCTTAAACGTATCACTTGCTATGTCGCTTCTAGGTACATTAGTTAATAAGCAATTATATAATCAGCTACTGTCATGATCTTAGAGTAAACACAGGTTTATTGGAATGCCAAAAAACACACACAATACAATAAATCACACGGCTTATATACTGCTTGTAACATGTGTTACATAAGATTTAATGATGTGGCATTATTGTGTCTGGCTGATGCAATTGTCACATTTGATTTCATCATCAGTCTGTATTAGCTTTCATGACAATCGGCGATAAATACTGCAACTCTTCTTTATACGATAAACGTATCTTCTTGTCGCAACCTACAAATGCGAAGATGTTTAACACTTTTATAAAGCAGAGATCTTTTAAAACTGAGATGCCTAAAGAGTTGTCTTACTGTGATCGTTAAGTTCATGCAAAATGAAGCGAAATCATTTTCAACATGCTTGGATTACTCAACCTACTGACAGCAGCTCGTTTTCATGCTTCAAAACTTCTAAAGGAGAAAGCCGAATATGCCACATTCAAGTCACTCATTTATATCGTGAAATATAACACCTGCGATTTGTGCCCAAAACAGCAAGAAATAACTCTCTGATTTGAGCTTGTAATTCTAAAGCTTTCAAAACGTTTCTAAATTACGTTGACCTTAACAGAATTCTTCACTTCATCCGCACATTTAAATAAAATTAAGCGGTTGACGCTGTAGCACCTTCTTGCTTTTATACTAATTACTTAAAATATGTTATATGCATTTAATTGCGCATTATGCTTGTAGAATCTAACTAAATAAATTTTTGACCGAAAAATTTATCTATTGAAAGTTTTGGTCCGGCCCACAATACGTTTGTTGAAACTGCCAAAATTTCATTCCAATGTACTCTAAGTTCAAAATTAATTTTCATGGCGAAAAAACGCTCAATTTACAAAAATTAATTCTTTTATTACAATTTTTTACGTTCCTATGAAAAAGGAAACTTCCAGTACTGTACATTAACTTAATTTCGATGCATAAAGTCTTAAAAGCTGTTGAACAGAAAGATATTTGTAATAGATTCACTTTGCTAACCCTTTCGATTAATGATAAATCTACCTGCATTGCATTTCTGAAAATCGTTTGACATATTATTTATTGACATAAGGTCTGTGTTAAACTTTATTCAAGATACCTGCTTTACAGATCATTATGTAATACGAATGCGCGTGACAATGCAACGTTTAAAATATAAATGAATATGTCATGAAACACTGTTTCACAAACTCTGTTTTTACGAAGTATACAGTCGAACTACGATAAAATAATGCTTAGCTAAATTTAGGATTAACATACGTTTCATCTTATTTTTAACACCCGATGTGTAATTTACATGCAGTAACTTGAAAATAGCAAATTAGATTGCGTTCATTGGTAGAAAAAATCGACAGTTTTCAATAATTATATAAGGTCTCACGATGAGCAAAAAGAGACTCATTCGCCTTATCACGTCTAACCTCTCCGTGTGGGCTTTTACGTTTACTCTGTTCTAAGAAAGTAATATTGTTGCTTTTTATTTTCAATCTTCTTCAGCTATCCGGCCTCATTATGTTGCTAAATCATAGCCGTCACAAATATACCATAAGTTAGGAGGGAAGTGCTCCTCGGGAAGGGGAGGAGGGGTTATTCCAGCTGGGTAAATATCTGAAATTTTTAGCGATTCAAAATTCTCGCCAATTTTTGCCAATTTGTGAAAAAATTTTCGTAATTTCTATTGTTTTTGGCAATTGTCGCCCTATTTTTGTCAATTTAGGCATAAATTTCCTCCGTGCCTTAATAGTGATTACTTTTTCTTATTGATAGAAATCATATGTGTCTTTTGGCCTACTTTCGTGGTGCGTAAGAAATGCTAAATTGGAAAAGCTAACAGGGTAGAACCGCGGCGGATTACATTATGGAGTATAGTTGGTAGTTGGTTAGTGTGAAAATTTTGCTCGAATCTGCGAGCAATGTTCTACGAAAACTGCTTTATTTAATACAAGTGGGCAACTTTTCACTCCTCAACAATAGGGTAGGTAAGATATAATTTAAAGCTGCAGATTATCGTTTGCTCGGTTGACCCAATAAATGTTGTATTCGCTACCACGCGCCGGGATTATTTAACATTTGGTTTATTATAACATTGAGTGGCGATAGATATAAAGATGCGGTTAGTATTATTTTTCAGTACGAGTCATCTTGTTATTTTTGTTGACAAGTAAAACGGTGACTACGGTGCCACAATAATCAAAATAGATTTTTATAAATACACATATACGGGAAATTAGTTAGGTCGTAACCATTTGGAGAATTAGTTCTTAAATTTTTAAATACGAGAACAATCGAATTTAAGCTTTGGTTGCAAAAATTTGGCACTTTGGTGTTACATATTTTGGAATAAAATTTATACCATGTTTTGCTCGCAGAACGTTTAAGACATATCCCCAAAAATGCATGCCATATTGGAACAGTATCCGCTTAAATTTGGGTTAGATCTTACACTTAATGTATATATCACTTAAGTTTTGCAGATAAACTAGTAAACTAAGACCAAAAAATTCGCCACCGTAGTCTTAACTATTTTGTTTGTATTCGGATTTACTGCGAAAATGTTTTAGTTCAAAGACATTGATTGCTTTTCTGATTTTCATTAGATAAATTCAGGAAACGAAAGAGATTTGTTGAAACAGAACAGATTGCGTTGCCATATTAACTTATAAAGTGCATAACGTATGTCCGTTTCATATATTTAGTGCTGGTTATGTGGTTTATTATAAATCCGAAAATATATTCCCACCGCAACGAGGATTTGAAACAGATTTTTAAGCTTTTTCAGACAACTGAGAATAGATAGCTTTATAAGCTTTAACGTTTTTCATGGTATTTCTAGAGACTTCTTTGTTTAGAATTTTAATTAATCCTTCTCAAAATAAACTGATTGTTCCCAAAACTCTGAAATAAACAGAATAGAGAATTTCTGTCAACACGTTGATGAAATTGAAGTGTCGAATGAATTTTGGTGAATCTCAATCGCATATCCGTATAAAACATTAAATTTTTTGCATGTACAATCTGTTTAACTGCATTGCTGCCATTTGAAATCAGTTCGTGATAGGAATGTGTCATTTTAAAATCCACATTATATCTCCAGGTAGTAGGGAGATAGCAGTGAATTTTCGCCGTCTATAGACTTGGAATCTAGTAGGTAATCGTTACGTAATTTGTTCCGTTGTGTGAAAGTTCTAAATTTTCAAACACATCTCATAATAATAAAATATCAGACTTCACATAAAAATAAAGACATTATACCGTGTCTTATTAAATTTAGTTCTTTTTATACTTTGTCTACATATTTATAATTGTCTTCAGCTATACGTATTCAGTCAAATTTAGGTGTGTGCACCACGGTTATTCGTTTAGCGAAATCACGATACAAATACCGCACATCATTGCTTTCACAATTCTGCCATCGGTATTTGTATTTTAAGGCTAACAAATTCGAACATGTGCTTTGTAACATAGGAAATCAATTTTGGTATGCACGCAATTATCATTTTGTGCATTTGTCCTCGTTCATGAAATAAAACGCTGAATCGGGCAGCTGTGTTTACCATCTATGCGTCTATAAATGTTTGCAATCAACGTGATATACGAAACATTTCAAGTGAATTCAGTCAGTAATTTATGATCCAAGTCGAGAAGTAGTTACCGTGAACAAACCCAAACAACTTCCGTATCACAAACGTGATCGTGTATTTGAGCGGTCATAAATATTGAAAATGATAACTGGTAAAATAAAGAATAGCTCGGGTCTACGCACATAAAGTGAACCCACAAAAAACACAATTTATATCTTCTATATAAAATAAGAAAGATAAAACATAATTTTTCGTCGTGAGAAATATCCATTTTAACAGCATCAAATCTTGTAGTTTTGTTTTGAATTGTTGGGCAAAAATCTTCAGATATTATGACGCTCAAGTAAAGCTGCGTTATCACACCATACAGCAATTTAATTGTCAATTCTTTATCTTAGTTACATGGGAGAGATTTGCTATGACAATTATCTGTATAACGGATGTGAAAGAAACTGAATGTCAATACACAATTTTGAACAATCTTTTGCTCCAACATACCTTAAACCTCGATCACTTGAATGCTAGTCTCGTACGCTAGCCACTAGACTCACTATATGGGAGTTTTTGCTCGGTTCTTTAAGGAATTTCACAACACTAACGAACAACAACGCATGTATACACGCACGACGCACGACAAACTCGTCAATTAACTTGCCACCCGATGTACGCTGCGATAAATGTGTCAATATACCAATGAAACTGTTAATCGGGCAGTAGTCGAAATTTCGATTACAGCCGGAACTACGATAGAATGTGTGAAGCGATATAGTAAAAATAAAAGATGAAATCAATTGCATTGATCGGTTTAAAACCACTTTTATTTTTGCTAGATTTTGATAGAGTCGATTTGATTTCATTTTCATGAACAAAATTGATTTTAGTTTCACATTTGCGTTTGTGGTTTCTATCGACTTGATTCAACTGAAGTATAATGCATTTCAATCCACTGGCCACTATCATACCAACAACTGTTTTCTGAAAGCGTGTTTCAAGGACAAACATGTTGCTGAAAGGCGAACATTTCTAAATGGTTCAACAAATCGACTACGCAACGATGCAAATTATTCTGCCCTTCATTTTAAACCGTTTGTACGCCCTGATTTAACATCTGAAGAACGTAAACGTGATTATATATTAAGACCGGAGATACGTGATAGACGTAAAATGGAGAGATCAATTTAATTATAAGGAATCAAAATATTGTTAAAAACACATATAGCAATGAACTGCACCACGGAAAACCGGTACGTGGTAGTCAAATGCCTTCTGCGTTTTTCTAGATATTAAATATTTTAATGCTCACAGAATTCGAGGCAAACTTGTTGATTTTCTATTTAAGTTAGGTTCCTTCAAAATTAAAATTTATTGTTACCAAAACTTGGCTGAAGTCAAGTGACTCGAATTCAATGTTTGATATTGTCGGCAACGATTATAATATTGTTCGCGCTGATGACAGTCATCCAATTGGTTTTGGAGGTGGAGTTTTAATCGCCATTCCCAAACGTTATAAATATGCAGTTGTTAACATTGGGTGTAATGGTTGTATTGATGCTATATGTGTTGATGTTTTCATTTCTAGCAGGGAATGTATACGGCTCGGTTTAATATATAGATCTCCTTCTTTAGTTAAAACACTGTCAACGATAGCTACTGATCATTGGATCGAATTATATATTTTTCTCGTAGTAAGACCAGTATAATTTTGGGAGATTTTAATTATGCTAATATTAAATGGAATTCAGATTTATCCTCTTTTGACCAAGCGGACTATGATTTTTTCTGTAAACTTACTGATTTGGATTTATATCAATTAATCAATCAACCAACGCATATCAGTGGCAATATACTTGACTTACTTTTTGCTAATTGTCAAGATATTATTGGAAAAACTAATATTGTAAGACTTTTTCCACTATCACTATTCATTGCACGTGATTTTAGGTCCCTTTTTTAAAGTCTTCCTACTTCAAACACCTTGTTTTTTACAATTTTTATAAAGCTGATTGGCCTTCTCTTCAAAGGGAAATGGCTGCAATTAACTGTAAAAATGTCCTTCATTCCAATTGAGTGAATAAAAATGAGATTACGTTTTATTCAATAATATCCAAATCCATTAAATGCCACGTTCCGTTATACAAAAGCTAGACAAATAGAACTATATGGTCTCACGAAACTCTATGTGCTTATAAAAAGCAATTAAAACTGCATTTTAAACGAACTAACGAACTTTCCATTAAAGCTAAATGGATATCTGCAGCGCGCAAATCTCGTCGTTTAAAGCGTCTTGATATATCTTTTTGAAAATCTATATTAGTTAGTGGAAACGAGCGACGTTTCTGGAAGTTTATTAGTTCTAAATTTCGTCAAATCTCTGATATCCCTGTCTTATTTTATGGGGATACATCCGTCGTTGATGATTACTCCAAAGAGGAAATTTTAAATAACTACTTTGTCTCTGCCCTCACTGCTAGCAGTAGTACGTTTACACCCACCACTGTATATCTTCCTAATACTCAACTTTCATTAATTAGCTTAAACGGAGGATAAAGTGCTTGAACACATACTTAGCTTGAATCCTAAAATGACTAGTGGACTTGATGCAATTCCTCAACTTTTATTGTTAAGGCTTGCACCTATGTTAGCAGCTCCTTTAACTATTATTTTTAATCAGTCCTTTTTATCAGCAAATCTTCCGTTAAACTGGAAAATAGCTAATGTTATACCAGTTGGCAAAAAAGGCACTAGATCTTCACCGTCAAATTACCGGTTAATAAGTCTCCTTTCTACTTGCTCCAAGGTGATGGAGTCCATTATGTATGATAATTTATATATATATTTTGTTAATAACTCTATGATAAGTACTAACCAGTAAGGTTTACTTAAAAAAGATCCACTGTTTCACAATTGCTAGATACTCTAAATTCTTGGACTACGGCAGTAGACGATTATAATTGCATCGATATACTTTATCTAGACATTGCTCGAGCGTTCAATTCGGTTCTTGAAACTTCTTTCGGTTTTGCAGTCCAAAGGTATCACCGGGCTTTTACTTTCATGGATACAAAATTATTTATCGGGCAGAAAACAATGTATTTCAATTGATTTGTCTATTTCAAATCAGAGGGATGTACTGTCTGGTATTTTCCAAGGAAGCCTTCTTGGACCGTTTTTGTTTATAATCTATATTAATGATATGGTTTCTGTGCTAGATAGTGTGACTGTTTAGTTGTATGCTGATGATTCCAAAATACACTTCTCGTATAATTGTGTTTCTAGTCAGGATAGTATAACAAAAATCTCTCGCATTGTTCAAACTGATATAGAAAAGCTTAATGTTTGGCTGGATGACAGACAGCTACAGCTTTCTTTACCTAAATGTTCGATTTTTTTATCTCGGACATGGTAATGGTAGATTGCAGTATGTTTTCTCGGACGCAATTTTAGTCTCTACGGGTAAAATCTGTGGACTTGGCATTCCTTTTTGTGATAATTTAAAATTCTCAATGCATTGCACTAACATATTCAAGAAGAGCATAAATCGTGTTAATTTAATTTACAGATCTTTTAATGTACATGATGTTACTTTTCTTGTTAAATTATATATTACATTTGTTAGACCTATTTTGGAATATGGATCCGAAATTTGGACCCCGTATTTAGTACGAGACATTCGAATTTGTGAACATGTTCAACGGGCTTTTACACGGAGGCTACCTGGTTTTAGCCACCTTTGTTATGATAACAGATGTAAGAAATTTCAATTGCCTCCTTTGTATCTTCGTCGGATATATAAAGACTTGATAATGGTTTACACATTAATTCCTAGTTTGATAGACCTTCCTTTTACATCGTTTTTCAGATATCAAAATGCCAGGGGTATGAGAGGTCACCTGTATAAACTCTATATTGAAAATTCAAGAATTGATTGCAGAAAATATTTTTTCAGCAATCGTGCAGTTCCGATATGGAATAACCTCAGGAATAATATTGTAACTGCATCTTCACTTCCAATTTTAAAGAAACGCCTCAGTTCAGTTATTTTCTCTGATTTTTGTGGCATTGAATTGTAGTCAGTCAATTGGCCCATCTCTTGTCCACATACCAAATATGTTTTTTCCTTTATATCCTTTATTAAATATATGCGTGTATATAAAACAGGTTTTAAAATTCTTGCCAAAGGTCAATTCAAAACGAGTCGTTTTAAAACGAGTTGCTTTAAAACGACTGGATTTCATTTCATCTTTCATGAACTGAATTTATAATGAACTCATTTTAAATATAGAACCGAAATTGAAGCATTGAAATTTTTAGTTTTACTATACCTATGCACATATCTTATCCCGCACAACCCTTTCCTTCTTACACTAAAGCGTAGCGTGTACAATTTTGAATAAACTTGCTAAAACCGATAATTGAACCTCGTTCACTCGAATTCAAGCCGTGTACGCTAGCTACTACACTATATAGGAGCTGTTGCTAGGTTCCTTAAGGAACCTCCAAACTTGAACGGACAATAACACACGTACAAACGCTTGCGGAAAGACAAACTTGCCAATTATCTCGCAACGTAATATACCCTGTGACAAATGTGTCAATGAAAGGGATTGAAGAAAAATAAACATTTTAATGTTTCTAGGCTTTTACTATCCCCAACAAAGGTGAAAAAAGTCAATTTCAAACATAAAATCCTATAAAAGTACATATTACAAAAATAATGGCCCCTGAGTTAACTAAGAACCGTAAAGTACATAAGTTATATATTCAGGTGTATGAAAATTGCATACAAATGCATAATCTAAATTCAATACCAAAGCATCATCTATTAGTTAACGTTAATATATTTTGCAATTATATAAAGCTGTTACGATAAAATTTAACCCTTTTCCGCATGAATTAATGCCAATTTCGTAAAATACTGAACACACTTTTGCCAAAGCAGCGGATTGAACCCGGATCATTGGGTTGCGAACATTGTACGTTAGCCACAAACAGCTAATTCTTGGTTCCTTAAAGAAGCTAAACTAAAAAAGCTTTCGGAAACGCACGCCAAATGACAAACTCGACTCATGCACTACGTCGTAATGTAAGGTGTTACAAATGTGTGCCTCTATGCGGGAAGGGTTTAAGCAAAACGTTTATAGAAAACATTCTATATTTATATGCCCTACTCTAAGTCAATATATTTGTCATGCTTTGTTATACAACCCTTAGGATAATTGTAACATACTTGGCTGTTTGCAAGTAAAGTGCGACTGAATTCATGTATATTGCAATTTCAGACAAATAAAAGTATTTTTAGTATTTAAGTAAAAAGTATTTTAGTATTAAAGACCTTCTAACATTTATACTTGAAAACATTAATGATATTTCGACTATAATTACGGCATCTAACTAAAGTCATGATCTTCTTCTATCAGCGGTGTACCACCATCGCAATATTTCGTATAAGTTTTATGCATTTATGTGATCGCGGCATTTCCAATAAGGAAACTCTGAGCGAACGTCACCTTATCTTTATACTTATTATAACAAGCAAAAACAACAATTTGACGTCGTCAGCGTTAAAATACCGATAGTCGAATTAAAACAGTAATATATTTTCATAGTCATTGTACTGTTTTGAATTTTCTACGTTCTACTGTCTGGCTTTTATTCGATACATATTGTATCCAAAAGATATAATCCATTAGTTATTTTTAACGTCCAAGTCATCCGTTTCCTTGAATACAGAGATAGATACGTAGTGATGTGTCTTTTTGTACTTTCAGAATTAATCGTAGCATGAGAATAGGTCGGAATTTAAAAAAGTAAAGGACATTATCCCTTAAATATGAGCGCAAAAATTTGAACTGCATAACAGTGATGTTGAGACACCGTAAAATACGGTGTGTAGAAAATGGTGGAATTTTGGAAGTTGGGTGAAAATAATATTGCAATAATATTTGCTTTCAATAGTTGTTTGCACGCGTTTTATTGATGTATTTATCTATTTCCAAAAATTTTATTTGACCTTGTTGATTTTACTGGGTTAATTTTCTTAAGTATATCTTTTGTGACATTGTTATGTTTTTATCATTGTCTTTTGAACTTCCGGTCATGTTTACCGCCGGGGATAACCAACACCTTACTACCGCAGCAAGATTCCCGAGAATGTAGCTGAGCCGACTCGGGACACATCCTAACAGTACAATACTCTAAAATAGTGAAATATAAAACTGTTGAATATAAACAAATTTTGTCGCAAAGCAAGTTTAGAATTTCCTAAATTATGAGATGGCATTACTGTAATATGTGAATACATATTCTATAACCGTTAGGTGTACAAGAAGGGCCGAAACAAAAATTCTTACCATTTGATAAAATTGAATAAAATATCAATTTGGCCGACACTATTTTCACCCTTTTGTCCTTGACTTCAAAGAATTATTTATACATTATTTTGAGCTGTAGACACTAATGCCTATCGCCCAGGGTTTTTTTTGCGCAAATCACTGCGCAAATGCGCACTTTTTTTAGGTTTAGCGCAGTTCGCCTGAAATTTGCGCATAAATTTGCGCAGTAAAATTTTTGAGGAAAAATCCAAAATAACGGGCCAAAAATAAAATATTGAGAAATATCGACGCCGAAAAATCATTTTGTTCACAAAAGTTTTTTTATTAACAAAAACAAAAACAAAACACAAATTAAAACTAGATCATGTGACATTAAAGCTCAATGGTAATTTGCATTTTGCACACGGATGTTGGCACAGTTGTGGTGACATTTTGTGATAACACCAAGACTTTGAAAGCATAGTTTAAGCGAAGTAACTTTCAAAATTAGACAGAATAAGTTGGATTTAGCTATACAAGTCAAATGTACCTGGGTCAGTGCTTATGGGGTCATGTTTTTCTTCATGGATAGCGTTTTTTTCAATAGATGAACTGTAAATTTGCTAGTTCATAAATGATGTCAAATGCCTAAGTGGAAAAAATGCCTAAGTGTTTTTTCAGAAAAAAATTGGCCAGGGGAACCCCCCTATTTTTAGATTTTGTGGTCCTGAAAATCATTTTTAAAATACCAACACTATGTGTGTGTATGTGTGCAAATGCGTGACGCATCGTCAGTGCCCTATAGTGTAACACAACACATCAACAACACTGAACAAAAACATTAAAAATAAAAACATTGTCACGCTAAAAAAACAACGAACGCGAATTCATATTGAACAAACACAAAAACATACGTTGTATCAAAAGAAGTGTACATGTCCACTGCATAGTGCATACCATATATTAAACAAGTGAAAGTAAAAACACAGTTTTTGGGTGAAAAATAATCGTATTGAAGGCAAAAAGTGTAAAAAAATCCTAATAATATTGCGCAATCTCTGAAAATTTAGCGCAGTCCGGCTGAAATTTGCGCAGCCAAATGCGCACTCTGTAAAATGAAAAAAAACCCTGCATCGCCTATGAATTACAAATAAATCTTAATTTAGATACTATATTGGTCCCTACTTTGTATAAAATACAATTCTTTGAGGAAAGTTTTTATGAGTCAGATTCGATCAAACAATTGTAATAGTCGGTACTGTTTCTGCCGCCAATCTCTACTATCAGTTGATGTCTAGATGAATGTAAACGGGGTCTTTACTCGAACAATATAGCTTTGGAATATGCTTTTTAATAATATTTCATTATAGCATTAAATTTTGTCTTAAATGTAGACTTAAATTCCAAGTTATTTGCGGTTTAGATAAATAAATTGTTGAGTAACTTTTTTATAAATAAGTTAGACGTTATATCGTATTTTTACTACCGTGCAGTTCATACCTAACAAATAGATCTTTCCGACAAGCAAACTCCACTCAAACAAGCCGCAATTTGCTGATATCTGTCTATGCATAAAATTAATCCTACAGTCTATTGTATAGTTTGATTCCGTACAGGTTGTAATTGATAACGAGCGTTTCCGAAAATAAATTCCACTCAAATTTTCCAAAAGTTTCTGAAATCCGTAATAGAAAGTTCGGTTTTAATAATATTGCTTTCACTGTAGTGAAAAGCGCTTTCAATCGGCGTATAGATTTTGATAATTGCACTTTCTATTACCCTCTTTATTTAGCTGTGGGCAAAATATTTTGCCGCAATATGTTACTGTCATTTTAATTTGATAAAAAAATTCCGCTTTGATATGAGATATCACATCCTGAATTCGATTGACATGGCGGTCAATCCATTAGATTTAAAAGCCAATTAATCCTAACTTTTAATGTTGTTATATTTTAGAGCAGAACAGATTGTTATATTTTTTGAAAAACAATACTGCAAGGCATGTACGGGAGGTGTAAGATTCAACGTTTATCAGTTGTACAATTAATCGGTTTATCAGAAACAATCAGTTTATCAGTTGTTAAAGAGTGTTTGAAAATTACATCGCTGTCTACAACTACATCACTGTCTATAAGCACGCGTTCGAAAATACCACATCTGATAACCTTTATAATATCATATTTCCAGTACATTAATACGAAGTTTTATAACAGTATAATTTTCTCAAAATTGCTCAAAATAGTCTGTCAAATATGGTTCCAAGTTGAAACTAACCTAAAGCCTAAAAGTAACTCATTATACACATAAATGCAGTCATTTGCTAAGATGATGGGCATATAATGTAAATATTACAGTGAGCGTCATAACAAAACGATATAACAGCTGTTGCTTTTGCGTATTTTTTAAAATATTTAGATTCGGTCCTTCACCGACAACAGTCACATTGCAACATGTAAGACAGCGAAATATGGTTCCACACCGAAACTAACCTAAATCTGTTTTCGCTGACCTAAAAATAACTCACAGACATAAATTGTAGTCATTTACTAAGGTGATGGGCATATAATGTATATGTTACTGTGAGGGTCATAACAAAATAATAGAATAGTTGCTTCTACAAATATGGTTCGAAATTTTTAAATTAGATTGTACACCTTTCAGCTCAACAGTCATAGTGCAGGCTAGTAAAATAGCAGTCGCAGCAAAACTGACCATAAAGTAAATGCTTGAGTAGTGTTAATTTTATCGACAGGTTAACAATGTACTGCAGGAATTCGGAAAACTTGGATCTAGGCGTAGAATATAGCTCATATACGGACCTTAGTTTAGTGTAAATTTGATGCTTAAGCCTAGAATATGGAAGAAGGTACGGCCTGCATTCAACTTAAGCCCTCCGCATGATTTCAGCTGTTTTCGATATAGCTTCTGCAGCATAAATTTCAACTATTATACTGACGTCTTCATCAACAGAAAATCTGTCAAATGCAACTAATTTGTGAAACTTGTACACTGAACAAGTTCGGAAGTGAAAGCATTCGGATTGGCCAATATGTACAGCGAATCACGCAACAAAACGAATGCGTATTATATAGCGTTGTACAGCACAATCATATTTGCACCATGCTAGCTTTTGGTTTACTCACTGTCTTACTCTTTTAAAGCGGTATATCAGCGATTTCTACATAACTAGTTAATTACAAAGCAGTTTATAAAACAGCTTGCCGACATTACCCAATCGATAATGCTTCTAAAGATTACGTTTTATTACTTTGTCGGCTAAACATATATCATCATATTTCATTAAATTGTCAATTTTCTTGATAAAATGTTCTTTTGTACTTTGGACAGATTAGATTGCTTGCTGATGATTTTTATTCCTTTAACAGAGTAATCATAGCACACAAACATACACATATATGTTATAAGAGCCCATATGGCATAGGGTCTGTCACACCCTTTTTGTACCCCGGTTAGCCATATTAACCCCTAGCTCTACGACGTCATACCCAACATCCCTACACTCCAGGTGCCTTCGGCTCTCGGCGGATGTACCTATTGTTGTAAAATTATGAGGAAAGATTGCAGAAAATGACGAAAAGTATCAGGAACAATTAGGAAACGACGACGAGAACCTTTGTTTATTTCCACGCTGCATCCCCTCGCCGTGCATCACCCCGCCGTTGTCAAAACATATGATAAAAATACAAATACATTATTGTTAAAAATTTACTCAAACATTTATGCCACAGTAAATGTATTTTGCAAACTTGAATAGCATGAAGGAAATAACATGTACGTCAGGAACTTTATGTCAAATACAACAACCATTCTCAATCTATATATGGAATTTAGCTACATTTGTATAAGTTTTGGTTCAAAAGTAACAATTTTTTTGCAATTAATTAAAGCATTGGTACCGCAGTTAAGTATTTGTCACCGTTTCAAATTCTAGCCGGTTAACAGTTGCAAGGCTTATAGTTAAGTTATAAAAGCTAAGTTATAATGCTTAGGTTTGTGCCTGAGTTGACCTTAAAAAGCCTATTATTCAACCGCAAGTTTTCAGTCGTCGGACAGGTAATCAAAAGCTTATAAACCTTTGTCTGAGACCGCCTAAATGTATTCTCAGCGAAAATCTCAATTTCAATATTTCAGCGTTATTTGTGTTAGAATGAATTTTTGACCAAATTGAATAGGTATATATGTAAGGAACGCACGATGTAAGAAGGATACGGAAGGGTCCGTATATCGAAACACTTCTTGGAAAGATTTGAGGCACCTGCCTTGTACAGGCTATTGAACACCCGCTACTTTATTCAAGCAAAGTCAATGCAACATGTCTTATGCAATCGAGTTCAACGGCCAGCCTTGCTCAGGTGACCAAATCCGGATCGTGTGCTACGAGGACAGGTGATGTTGCTCTATGTGACTTGCTGCCTTACCCAGGCAACAGTAGCAGGTGTTGTTCAGCCGAGCCAGTATTGTCTAAACAGCACAACTAGCCGATCAGTTGTTACAGTTTATTGTGACATTCCTACAAATACGGAATACAATCGAGAAGCGAAAAAATTCTAATTACAAAAAAACGTAAGCAGCTAAATTGTTGGAATTAAAATTCACGACTGAGGTCTTTGTCCAAAACACAGTATATAAATATTGACCGCTGTTACACGTGACATTTAAGCAACAAAAAATAAAATACCAACCACTAACTGTAATGTCACAGCTAACATACAACAAATTTTCAAATAGTTTTACACATAATAGTGCCGCCAATTTGATCTGATTTAAAACACCAGAAAAACACAGACAGGCTGCACAATGCTCCAATTTGAACTTAAAATGTACAAATTATTAATAAAACATAATAAATTCTACAAGTACATTGTAACGTTAATAAACGAAGATTAAATTTCTATTTAAGGGCTCATTTTTTAGTTAAAAGCGAATATATTTATTTCAATAATTTCAAATATATAGTGTGTCTTATTTAAACTAATGGCTACCTAGGTATAAAAATGATTCCTTGTTTCCAAGATGTATTTGCCTAAAACTGTTGATGTTATATCCAAATCAACCTGACCAGGGCGATGGCACATCTTTAAAGAAGAAAAGCTTAGTGCGGTGGGTTCGTGGGCTGTAGTCACAAGGTATATAATTGACTATAGTTTTAAGCTCACACAAGGATCGTAGCTTAGACAGAGGCAAAAACTACATATAGCTTCCGCCAATTAGCTTGACGTTGGACGCGGCACATATGCCTTTCACATCGGGAAATGGAGAGTGGAGACTGATTTTTTTGCAAAGATTATGTTTATATTATTCAGCGTAAAATAAAAATGGAAATATCTGAGTAAAAATGCACAATAATCATAAAATTAATTGAAAATGCATTTGTTATTTTTATTTATTTGAACGCCATTACATATGTTATTTTTATCTAAAATCCAATATTTCTGTTGTGAATTTATAGTAGTACATGAGACATTACAGCAACGATATCGTGATGTGATTAAGAGCGGCCTAACAAGCCTAAGAGGCAATGTATTAGCAACCTTCGGTTATCGCTAACAGAAAACAGTATCATAGGATGCGTTATCACAATATATAAATGAAATATATAAAACAATTATTGCTAGTAGCTTGTCTTATCACCAAGATGGTGAATTATGAGCGATGAATATGTGATATAGAAAAA
Organism: Trileptium ribeirensis; assembly: GCA_030248225.1. Taxonomy (NCBI): domain Eukaryota; kingdom Metazoa; phylum Nematoda; class Enoplea; order Enoplida; family Thoracostomopsidae; genus Trileptium; species Trileptium ribeirensis. The sequence goes on from JASANE010023444.1 coordinate 15,957, forward strand.
CGTGCACAGGTATACTGTATACGGTAAATTACAAAATAAGCCGCCGAATTGAATAGTTGAGAAGATATACCCGATTATTGTGCTCGCAATGTGCAAGTAAATAAAGGATAAATTATTCTGCAAAATGGAACCAAAACCTCCATATATCTTAGAGTGGTTGTGGGGATATTACCATTTTCGTGTGTTTTGAGTGCCACACTTGCCAATCGAAACCCCGGTTTTGACGCACACTTGCAACGTAAATAACGATAATGGCAGTACACCATTTGAAGCTACATATAGGGGAATTATTGTGACTCAGATATATAGGCCGGTTTCAAACTACAATAAATAACGTGATTTTTGGGTCACTTCAGGACCCAACACGAGCTCGTTCGACCAACTTTTTCGCAGGAAGACGTTGGCATCGGGCTTCGCGAAAAAGGGCACAAATAGAGAAACCATTTTTTTCAAATGAGCTATCACACGAATCAATCCGCCCAGCCAAAGTTGAGTTATGCGTGCAGCCTTAAAATCCCAATAGCAGACATTGTCGAATTTCACCTTTTCCACGGTTAAAAATAATCTTCGTTTTACTCACTACGCTGGGAATTCAAAAATGTTAAAGATATAAAGCGAAATATAAACTATATTGATTTGTCTCACATTTATTAAATTTTTCCTTTTATGCAATACCTTTGTAGTCAACGCTTCTGTACGCAAATGAAAAGGACCAACAAATTATCCAGAGCTATGATTTTGGAATCCCTAACGGTGCGAACAAAAATACCATTCCTGATACCCGTTTAATAAACATAGCACTGTATTGTAAATAGCGTTATTATGTACTGATCATGTACCGCTCAAAATTGTCTGGCTTCTCATATGTTTTTATGCCAATCGCACAAGAAAATCATATTTTTACGACGTGAAAATATGTGTACATTTTTTGGACGTCGCAGTTATTTTTTCACTGTTTAGATGACAGCCAGAAGAAGCAAATATTCTTTCAATTTTTTAACTATATTTTTCATTATTTACGTCTGAATAGTAATAAATATGATCGACACCAATGACCTTTGTCGTAGCAAACAAAGTCAGCGATGCCAGCAAATCTGACAGCAATATTAGATTGTGTAGAGATAAAAGTTTTAAAAGCGTTGTATAATATAGGGATGGCGATGACGAATTTTCAAAGACAACCCCGAGGCTTTTGAGGATATCCACATCAAGTTTAGCTGGTACAATGTGTCATATTTTATTCAGTTCTATTGATTTATTAACATTTGACGCTGATATGTTCTCGGTCGACATTTGCAGGTATTTTTAGTCAATTTCCTACGAAGAACTATGGTTTCGAATGCTCAATATTACTACTGTTGTGGTTGTAATTTTAGGAATAACAAAATTTTGTGTAGGTTCAGGCCTAACACTGCTTTTAAGCCAGATCAACCGACGCGACTGTTGTGTCAACAACTTAACTTTTAATTTATATAACTAGTCACAAAGCATGAATAAAATACACAAAATGGAGAACAATGTAAAGAACTGGCTCTAGAAAAAGAGCTTTTGACCAAGTTGGAATAAGAAAATTTGCCCGGAAGCAACAATTCCATTTCGACGTTTGATAGCAAAACGCTAATTAGAAATAAAGGATTCTTCAATCTTTGTTTTGTTGAAGGACAATGTTACTATGAGCGCACTACAAGGTCTATAAGCCCATTGCACTGGACGTTGCTTAGTTATACGAGACAAATGCTAAAGTGATAGATTTTTCTCTAAATATAATATTTGATGGAGGTTTTGATATTAATTCATATTCCCATATAATGGCCCATAATACTATTATCGCCCTAAGGCAAAATATTCATCAAGTTCACATTCGCAACGATATTGACATTCAAAGCAGCTCAGCTATTACTAAGCTAAATACGAGAAAGACGAAACTTTAGAGATTTTGGCCCGAAATATCACTTTTAACCAGCCCTACATTCGTAGCAAGTACCGATGGAACATTGTTGCCAGCGGTATATGTAGGCCATGTAATGTGGGACCATGTCAAGCTAAGGGACGTGGGGCTATATCTTTAAAAAGAACAGCGTAGGGCGGGGTTTCGGGAGGGGGGATGTGGCCCCAGAACTTATTATTGGCCTTAGTATAGAGGTCATATTTTAGGCCTTAGCCTAGACCATGGCTCAAGCTTAAACTAACCATATCGAGCACGGTATGGCGTGTATATATTTTATGCCCCTCAGATTGACTGGCATAATGTTGCATGAATTGCGTAAATATTATGTGGGCATAGTATATATTGCCATGGATAATATACAACAACAAATTACCAACGTTTGAAAGGACTGACAAAATATTTAAAGGGCCGCTACCCCTACGTAGCAGATACTCTGAAAGCCTTATTTGTATTAATGTATGCCACTAAACCACATAACCTCGGCAGAAATTTCATTAAAATTGCTTCACCTGTTATCATGTTACAAATCGTCATCTCGAATTTGAGTTGATATTTTTTTAAAAAGACTTTTTTCAGCACTGGTATATTTGTGGGCAGATTTACAGACAACTACGTATACGTAATTATGCTAACTTGTATCATCCTAGCCGAATCTATCAATCCGTTTCTGCATTATAGCTGTTGCATTAAATCCTTATAATTTTCTTCATAATTTTGTTTCATGTTCATATTTCATGTAAAGTATTCTTGTTTTATATCAAGATAACTTGCGTACCCAGTTTTGAACATTTTTGAACTTTCAACGAAATTTATAAATTTTGCTTAACAGCTAACGGCCGATATACCAGTGTCTCAGTAGGCCGTAACTAAGTCATCTTCTATGCGAAGTTGGACGTCGATGGCACTTCCGCTCTAAAGTTTACTAATCTCTTTTTCTCAAATTAATATTTTGTTGGCATCTTAGGACTCAACTTTGCATAAATTTATCATGCAATTACAGTAACACAATGGTCGAATAAATATAACTCCTAATTATTATATCGGTACGGGGATGATTGAATTCAAATTCTAACACATGCATAATGCGCATGTAACACAAAAAATTCACCATTAAAACATTTTTACTGTAACCACAGTTATTATAGTTTTGACAATTTGGCCGGGATTAAGCGACCGTTTAACCGTAATAACATTTTCACTGCAGACGCATCCACTATTATAAGCACATGCCACTGTGTTTATATAAGTCCGTACATCACATATTTTATGTTTATGTCTCTTTCGGTACTGGCGCGTTCTGATAACCCAAATCTAATTAATTTTGTTTCGTATCAATATTGTCAAACGAAATTTCGTGGGGTTTCTTATATTTACATTATTTGACTGGTCCACTGTTTTAGTTGCTATTGTTTCTCTGCTTTTATCAATAGCGGTGCCGCGTGCTTTGATAATTAAATTAGAAATGTCATGGATATATTGTTCTGGTAAAGGGACGAGTGGCAATACGAATGGCATCCGAGGTGAATTGATTTCGGAACAGTTTGATAACAAAACATTCAGCTAGTATATGGTTAGGTAATATAAGTTACTACCACTAGTCGCCTATAAAAAACCCCCATGGCAGGGCCAACGTAGGAGAATCAATTGGTTAAGGCCGTTTCCACCCTTCCGACACATTCCGGTCAAACAATGGAAATAACATGTGGTTAGAGAAAGGCGATGCCATCCACAGGACCTAAACAAGTGATTGGTGGCGCAAGTTGTCTCACGTGGTAGCGGCCTTTTTTGACAACGGGGGGGGGGCAAATGTTACATTAGGTTTAGGTTAGATATGTAACAAATGCATTACGTCGCTAGAAAACCTACCAACCCGGAGCAGGCAATGCGGGAAGTGGAAGCTCCTAGACTTTGACTTAGCTTCATCGTATTAGTAGAAAAGGAAAAGAACTATGGCAAATTGTTGGAGTGAATGCTTAGTAAACTGTGGCGCACGTAAATCCGTAGCAGGCGCACATCAAATGACTATTGCACTTACTAAGGCGAATATGAATGTATAGCGAGGTAATTTGTGTTCATATGTGCGGATATGAATAATATCGCCCGATCGTTTTCCATTTTATCCACACCTTTTTCCAATTTCGCCCAATTTTTCATCACTTCTGCCCGATGATTTCCTATTTTGCCAAATATTGCCCTGCACTGCACGCGCAAGGGGGGTGCTGAGTCCTATGAAAGTTAGGCTTCTTCTCATGGGTGGATGTTAGAAGCCCGGAACGTGTCTGAGCCTCACGGAGGAATAATCCCCATGTGTCCCTATGAGCATGCATGCACATAATGCAGCACGCCGTGGTCAAAGTTTCTCAGTAGTTCCATTGTCGTTCATAAAATGTATTAAAGTAACGTATCTAAATAAAATTAACCACAACCAGACCCCAGAACGAGGGTCGGCTCTACAGATTTCTACATACCTTGTTTGGAATATTTCAACAGCTATCATAGTTGTTGTAGTCAAATCAAGTAGGCATAATACAATGGCATTAATTTTGTCTATAGATATTGTTAACATTTCTTAGTATAGCACAGGATAAAGTTTGGTTATGCTTCAGTTGTTTGTTGTACCTACCCTACACAAACTTTATTCTACAAAAGTTATTCTAGCTATAACTATCGCAGCTGATACAATTACGTAAATGCTCAATACGTTTGTATCTGATACAAATTTAACCAACCGAGCAGTTGTTTGATGTTGTGTTGTTGTAAAACTCGAAGCTAACCCTGTGAGAGCAATCTTGACACCAGCCATTTGAGTTATACTTCCGTTCAACTCCGCTTTCAGCCCGAAACATTTAGTTTTAGCAAGAGTTTACAATCAAATGTTGCAAGAAGACTATAACACTCGATCGTAATCATGTTCTTTGCTCGTGATCGTGTTCCGGCTGGTGTTGGGAACCGGCCGGAATAGCCAAGCGGCCCACCTAGCTACGCCGTGGCCGTCGGCATTCAATGGGGTAGGACGACCGTTTTTCGGCCTGCCAATTTAACGGCCGGCCATTTTAGGCTGCTAGCCGGCAAGTTGGCCGGCGTGACGCCGGCCCCGAAATTCTATAGCTGGTCCGCCAACGAAAAATACAGCCGGTACCGGCCGGCCGGCCAATGAAAAATCTGGCTCGTGCCCCACACTACTAAGGCTCAGCCTAATCCTTAATCTAAGCCTAAAACGAAGTCGTTACCTTGTGAACCAATTATGGTGATTTTATTATTACTCAGGTCATCCATGCGGTTCGAATGGTATATAAAAGATAGATTAAGCGTTTGATTATCATCCAATCATAAGTTTACACTTTTGGAAATAATCTGTAGTGTATTAATGTAGTGGCACACATGTTTTAGAAACAGATAAACCGGACTTGACGATATAGATGTGGTCATACTTGGGCGCTTGTATTTTCAAGCATGATATATCATATGTAATGCTTACAGTAGATATAACCCATGAAATATTTCGGAATAATTTTGACCGGGCCGGCTGGAGTTCGCATACCAAATAAAAATGTCTGCGGTCTTATCACACTTAAGCAACAACAAATGCGAATAAGGTAGCGTTGAGCAGTATCTGATTTACGCTTATTCCGTAAGCATTAGAGGCTGCCAGGTAGCTATGGTCACTTATAGATTTCTTTCAAAATTGTAAACGTTTTCGGTGCTTCGTGTCATAGATTAAGTATTTGTTGTTACACTGTATTAAAAACAGCAGTGTAAAGAGCGTTGCGGTTTTACACGTAACTGTGTAGTAGATGCATGAACTTTCGTGCACAAGCAGCACGCAAAAATGTCGCTTCTAAAAATATCACGCAAATTTTGCAAAATAAATCTTGGAAAGACCAGCCGCCGTACTGGTGAATACCAGCCGGAAAAGTCGCTGAACAGTTGTTTTTCAGATCGGTCATTTTTTCGGCCGTCCGGTTTTCCTGCCGACGGGTGCGCTGGCTGGATAGTTTATCAGAACTGCCGTGTTACAGGGTCGCCATCCAGTTAGCTGCGACTCTATTGCGATTTGTGAATTCCGTGAATATTACTTACTCAATCGCGAAAAAAGCACGTATGACCTTTGTATTATTGCTGATGCAGCACTGCCCATAAATCCACACAGCAAATTTTCTTTGCAATTTTTATGTTTTCGGCGCTTAGAAGCATTTAGGTCAGACACATAAATTGTTTATCGAGATATTGCTGACGGCAAAGCCAAGTTGAGTAGCACAAAGTTATATTCTTAACAGAAGAACAACCAAGGGCAGAGGACATGGAAACCGGAGTTCAGGTATTTTGATTTCACTTAGTATGTGTCTCTTTACCGTTTGGTTTACCATACCTAATATATACCAAATATTCATTCGGCAGAAGTATGCTTGATCCCTCTCTTCCTAAACTCAAAGATGGACATAAGGCACATGTTATACTAAATTATAGACAATGGTATCAGGAATCAGAACCTAGGAATCAATAACAGATTGTGGCAGATAATACTTCAAGCAAGATTCACCGTAATCCGTTCCAAATTAGAAACAATAGCTGTAAATTTTTCTGTTAAAGATAGATCATCATGTTTCTTGATTCCTGGGCTACTGCATTTAAGCTGATGGTTTATTACATGAACGACTGCAGGTCATAAATGGATGCGAGGATAACACAATTTTTTAAAAATTGCGGTTAACCATCTGGTCATATTGCTAAAATCAATGTTGTTTTTCTCCTTTTTAATGCGCAATGGGTAACCAAGTCCCAGTTTTACACCAAAATAACATTGAATTTCATAATTTCCGTCTCTAACATGGTAACCTGTTAAGTGATTTGATAAATGTTTTATTGATATGAGTGAGCTGAGCCATTGCAACTGTAGGTGTAATATCCAGGCGATAACCAATTATTTAACAACATAAAAGACACCAATTTTAACTTGTGGTGTGTCAAATTCAAGTAGGTATCGGAGTTTCTTACAATAGCTTGATGACGTTTGACGTTTGAAGGTGTGTATTTTGCCAGTCTATGTACATATAACACGCATATTATATCATCGATATATTTCTAACATAGTCCAACCTAAGGAATAAGTAGTCTATATTCACAAAGCAATATTTTAGACCAAGATTTGGGCACATTTCGCTTCGAATCGTTGACTCTATTTGGTTCATGCTTTGCTGTGCTTGTGTAGCTCTTGTGATTGTCGTGCACCGTTAATTTCATATCGATATTTCCGATATGGCCACCAAATAAGAGGAGAATGGATTTTAATGGACTAGAATCGACCAATCTTCGGGCTTCATCTGATTAATCAATATTTAAAAGAAATAGCGTTAAATCCAACGTTCTTAGCGCTGCATCTAGTCATTATAGCTTATTATAGATTTATGCGGTTATCAGCACGAATTTAGTCTTGCGGTCCAGATTCCTAGACGTCTGTTTACTTCTTTTTATTTGCTTTTTATGATACGACACACTTTCGGAGAGCTAATAAAATGCTAGAGGTTACTCAGAAATTCAAACTAAAGTTGTTTTCACACGTTCAAAATGTTTACTCTGAATTTGAGCTCAAAATTTGATCAAGTTCGGTCTAAATTAAACCCAAACGATGCTATTAATATTTGTAATCTAAAAATGTGATAAATAGCGATGATTCAAAATTGAATGCAATGATTCTTAAATTAGGAAATAAAAAATTTTTGTTGTATCTGAGGGTCGGAGAAAGGTAAGCACAAAGACTCGAGAATAAAGTGAAGAGATTTATTTCAAAACAAATAGAAAGTTAAACAAGTAGACGGAAATGCACAATCTGCACAATCGGTACCACGGTGCACTGACTACCGCTGTTGGCAACAGTATATAACCCGAACACACATAGCTACAAAATTCGAGAAACATATAAATAAATTCAAATTTGTAGAATGTTCTTCAGTCAATGTTATAAACAATGTCAGCATGGAGGTTTCGAGAATAAATTAATGCTCTGCTAGCGCAGTGAGAACAATGTTTTCGTAGAATTATCTGGAAACGTCATCGCCATGACAATTTTCTAGGTAATTGGCTAAACTAATGCGTTTCAAAAGTTGGAATCCACGATCAAATTTATCAGAAATGCTAAAAATCCTTTCAAGTTTTGATCAAAATTCAATTTGATGAAATTTTATGCTCATAATTTCACCATATGAACGCGGCTAGCTTTATGTAAGCACCGCCTGTGCCACTATTAATATTTAACCATTACGTTTTTCTAAAACCTGAGGCTTATTCAGATGCTCAAACTTTTTTGCTCAATCGTTGAGTTTAAAATTTGACGATCGTGTGAACACGCCTTTATTAATTTGTGCTTTTGAAAACAGGAGGTTAAACAGGCTTAAACGTAGATTTATGCGTTTGGATTCGAGCGGGATGAACAGATATGCGATTTGATATATAAATGCTTTCAATTCAATTATTACGAAAGGAAATATGTCAAAAATCAACATTTCTACTACTTTTGTCAGTGTACTCAAATTCACTAAGGTTAACCGTAGTTGAAAATAACTGGCGGCAAGCAAGACACGGTACAGGACAAGATTCAGACCTATTTACGTTATTATTATTTCGGCTTATTTGACATGTTCATATTACTAACGTAGCCTAAGGCCGTGAAGTTCCAATATAAATTTAAAGTTGGTTGTTGAGCTACTGAGAACGCTCTGTTTGAGAACTTGTTCAGGGCCGTGATATCATCCGCTATCTCTATTGCACTGTTTTCATGATGCCTTTAAATTGACAAATATGTTCCTATGAGTAAAGTAAAATTTGTACATATAAATCGACCTATTTTGCATAACTACCACGAATCTAATCTGTGTTTCGTTGTTTTGAATAGAAATTGCACTGGTTTTATCTAATTTCGTGGTAAATTATACAAAATGCAATAGCGTCCTATACCGAGTTGGATCGTATAATACTGGGATAGCGCTTAATACCAAAATCTTTGAGCTAATATTGACGAGCTTTTGTTGTGCTGAACATTTGTTCAAGTATTAATCTTCGCTGTGACGATTCTTTAGTGCACTAGCAGATGCTCTGAACTGGCCCGTGGTTAGTACTTTGAGCCTGACCGAAACCAAGCTATCCGGGATGAGTTAGCATGGCGCAAACAATTGGCACCGCTATACATAATACCTATTGGTGTGATATGACAGAATTCAAACCCATTATTTGTCTTGGTTTTGTACTCCAACCTGAAGTCCATGGTCCTGGTTATTATGGTAGATATCTTTGTATGTTGCTTTGAAATCATCGAATATAACGTCGTCGCAAACCTTTTATTCCGTATTTTATTTTGCCTGAATCTTTATATTGTGGCAACGTTCTTATCGCAGCACCAAAGCATTATCTAGTTTTCGTCTTAAGAGGTTATAGAACGCGTAGCACGTTTAAACATCTGATTTGTGTGATTTGTGAAATTAAACTGTTCAATCGATTCGGATTATACAGCCAAAATGCATTATATAAATAGAATAAGCAAAATTTTCGCTGAATGTTTGGACAGAAAAACTTAACTTAGCTCTGTGCATTATGCCGCGTTCACGTTATAATGTACGCAACGTTTTGAACCTATGTACGCCAAACAGTGTCAAGCATCCCTTGTTATTTTCAAATTTTTTCAAGGGTAGCTAGCTAGGGATATTGACACTTTGCTGTGGTGTCAAGAACACCGTGTCTTTTTGTATTTTTGTCGGCGCTCTACGGCATTTTCTCATCAACATGTGTATGTCTAGACAAAACATCGAGAATTTAAAGAAAACTGCACAGCACAACTGACTAATGGACTGCATTAGGTATGTGCGTTTTTGTTAATTAACCAAATTTGTAGCTAATTGTGCGTACAGCACCGTAAATAAAAATGTAGTAACTAGGGGTGTGTCGCACACCCTTGGAAATGGATTTACGGTATAAGTGTGACCCTGACTGTCGATACGGTAGGGTCGTGGCTACAGGGGTAGAAATATTCCAAACAGCAGGGACGCCGCATTAATTATAGTGAACGCCGCATTAACTCTAGTTTAAGTATCCAAAAACAGCTAGCGTTGCCAACTTAGAACTATTTCACTAGTAAATAACTCGTATTATGTGTAGTCTCATTGCTAATTTAGCGCCGGGCCGTATACTTTTATCGTATTTATATTAAAATGTGTCTGACTCTGCATTTGGGGACCACTTTCGTTTATACAAGCAGCGACAACTAGCTGAAAGCGATTCCGTACCAAATGTAGCTTTAGATTTTTTATTTAAATTCTAAATCAGTAATAGTTCCGTTAAATTTTGGAGCAAACACGTTATAAAATCACTGTTATCATTCAAAGATTTAACGAAAAAATAGGTGCTATACTATTGAGGATTGTATTTTAGCGACAGCATACTTCCAATGTTTTCTAAATTTTATTACAAGACTCGCTATTGCAGTCTGAGCTAAATCTGTGGTGCGTTGAAGTTCAATGTTTTGTGTATATTAGCGGTAATACACAATTTTAAAGCATTGTACGAAAGCAGAGCTGCATAATGGTCTTGTTAAATTTTGACATAATCACGCCCAAATTTTTCATTATTAATCAAAAATCTCACTCTAATTCTCTATCGTAAACCACTAGTTTGTACATTCTTTGAGCTAAACCTATTTATTTAGTATGAAATACACACTATGCGGTTGGTTGGAAAGCAATGTAAACAAGCTACCCTGACGGAAACACATACTATGTGTCAACAACTATCGTTTGAAAACGAAGTTTTCTTCTTGAAAGAAGAATGTCACAGCAGTCATATTGCTATTAACATTAGAATTTATGCGCCTGGACTACATATAATTATTTAAATATAAACTTTACGACGGTTCAGCATAATATATGGTTTTTGAAACATGTCAAATTACTTGACTTCAGCGTTTGCGAATATGCTGTCTATAAAATAGCAAGAATGAATTCAGACCCGGTAAAGTTGATAATATAATTTTCGATGTCATCAATTCTCGGAATACCTAAATGATTTCATCTCAGTTGTAGTCAACAAATCCGAGACGTTTGCTGCATGCCAATTTTGCCTGGCATGCAGACTCCAGCGGTCGGATCTGAAAAGGCTTTATGACTATAACAGATACGCGCAGTGCAGTGCAATTAAAGCTTTAATGCACAGTCTGACAGAAGGTGAAATCAATGTCACAGCCTGACGGCTGTGACAAAAACCTTGACTTCAATCCTTTAAGCGTAGCTTTGTAAAGAAAAATGAGTATGCACCACCGAGAGACATAATTCATAAAACAATGATAAAAATACGCTATGCGGTTGGTTGGAAAACAATGTAAAAAAACCTTGACTTCAAACCTTTAAGCGTAGCTTTGTAAAGAAAAATGAGTATGCACCACCGAGAGACATAATTAATAAAACAATGATAAAAATACGCTATGCGGTTGGTTGGAAAACAATGTAAAAAAAACCTTGACTTCAAACCTTTAAGCGTAGCTTTGTAAAGAAAATGAGTATGCACCACCGAGAGACATAATTCATAAAACAATGATAAAAATACGCTATGCGGTTGGTTGGAAAACAATGTAAAAAACCTTGACTTCAAACCTTTAAGCGTAGCTTTGTAAAGAAAAATGAGTATGCACCACCGAGAGACATAATTCATAAAACAATGATAAAAATACGCTATGCGGTTGGTTGGAAAACAATGTAAAAAACCTTGACTTCAAACCTTTAAGCGTAGTTTTGTAAAGAAAATGAGTATGCACCACCGAGAGACATAATTCATAAAACAATGATAAAAATACGCTATGCGGTTGGTTGGAAAACAATGTAAAAAACCTTGACTTCAAACCTTTAAGCGTAGCTTTGTAAAGAAAAATGAGTATGCACCACCGAGAGACATAATTCATAAAACAATTATAAAAATACGCTATGCGGTTGGTGGAAAACAATGTAAAAAACCTTGAATTCAAACCTTTAAGCGTAGCTTTGTAAAGAAAAATGAGTATGCACCACCGAGAGACATAATTCATAAAACAATTATAAAAATACGCTATGCGGTTGGTTGGAAAACAATGTAAAAAAACCTTGACTTCAAACCTTTAAGCGTAGCTTTGTAAAGAAAATGAGTATGCATCACCGAGAGACATAATTCATAAAACAATGATAAAAATACGCTATGCGGTTGGTTGGAAAACAATGCAAAAAAAACCTTGACTTCAAACCTTTAAGCGTAGCTTTGTAAAGAAAATGAGTATGCACCGCCGAGAGACATAATTCATAAAACAATGATAAAAATACGCTATGCGGTTGGTTGGAAAACAATGTAAAAAACCTTGACTTCAAACCTTTAAGCGTAGCTTTGTAAAGAAAATGAGTATGCACCACCGAGAGACATAATTCATAAAACAATGATAAAAATACGCTATGCGGTTGGTTGGAAAACAATGTAAAAAACCTTGACTTCAAACCTTTAAGCGTAGCTTTGTAAAGAAAAATGAGTATGCACCACCGAGAGACATAATTCATAAAACAATGATAAAAATGCGCTATTCGGTTGGTTGGAAAACAATGTAAAAAAACCTTGACTTCAAACCTTTAAGCGTAGCTTTGTAAAGAAAAATGAGTATGCACCACCGAGAGACATAATTCATAAAACAATTATAAAAATACGCTATGCGGTTGGTTGGAAAACAATGTAAAAAACCTTGACTTCAAACCTTTAAGCGTAGCTTTGTAAAGAAAATGAGTATGCACCACCGAGAGACATAATTCATAAAACAATAATAAAAATACGCTATGCGGTTGGTTGGAAAACAATGTAAAAAACCTTGACTTCAAACCTTTAAGCGTAGCTTTGTAAAGAAAAATGAGTATGCACCACCGAGAGACATAATTCATAAAACAATTATAAAAATACGCTATGCGGTTGGTTGGAAAACAATGTAAAAAAACCTTGACTTCAAACCTTTAAGCGTAGCTTTGTAAAGAAAAGTGAGTATACACCACCGAGAGACATAATTCATAAAACAATGATAAAAATTAGTTTTGTCGTACCTTTTACCTTGGACATATTCAAAAGTAATAAGAGCAACAGCCAGAAGACCACATATTTTCTGCAAAAGTGAAATTGCAAAACGCACAAGAATTGCTTATTGTCTCCAATTTAGTGCACTAAATTCCAGCGGTACTTTACGAATACTGCATTTTAAGTCATATGTGTCGTTAGGGGGTTACCCCTCTCCCAGGAAGATTTGATGCCACCTGAAGCGAAATGTAACCACCGGAAGACGCTGTACCCTCACGCGTCTACCACATCCGCTCCCCACACCCCCGTCGCGTACCGCCGGTGCGCGGAACATTTTAGCAAAATAGGCAAAATAGGGTGAAAGTTGACAAAAATTGGGGTAAAATTGGTGAAGAGTTATCGCGAATTGGCAAACAAGGGGGGAAATTATAATAAAATAGGAAAAAATTGAGTTCCTAACAATATCAAGAACTTATTAACCCTAGCCTGCCCCCCTCGCCTGAGGACCTCACTTCCCGCCGGGACTATCTGCCTCCTAACCCAACGAACATTCGACCCCTACGTTTTAAGTATCAAGTATGTTTTAGCAGTATTCCCGCTTTTCAACGAAGCTAGACAAAGCGATTAGCATTGTTCGATAACGTTTAGCATATTCTAGGCTTAAACTTTCGTTTAGTATTTGTTTAGTAAAACATTTGATAATTTAACCAATCTTCAGCAACGCTTTCAGTCAAGAGACATCGATTTTTCGAAATGTCTGAATATAGTTTACTTCATATTTTCAAAAATAATTTGATGACATATTTGCATCCTTAGCCGGTTAGCTCTTAAATATAGTTTAGTCAGGTTTTGTTATCAATTTAGTTCCTATCTATGTGTATCGCTTCTACGGCACTATATGTTCAGCAGAATTCAATAAGCTTTTGATATGTGTCATAACATCAGAGTCAGAAGTTTGTAGACGTAGCCTTTTCTTTTAGTATGTTCGAAGATATTCGAGTCTGGTAATATTATTATCATAATCAATTTTACTATTATAAATTATACACCCCTGGCTTTTCGACCTCGGCGAGGGGGGTCCGGACCTCAGAGGGGTTACCCCTCCTACCCCCGTGCGGGCACGTATGATTATAAAGATATCCATTTCTGGTTATTCTTAATTATTTCTTCGCCTCTTTCTTGTTATATAAATTAATAAAAAAATTTTTCCACCTTCAAATTTGCATTCTTTTCGTACTAATTTTGAACGCTTGCACCTATAAAGGGCCGCTCTTTAATGCCAACACGTACACAATCAATGCCATTATTTCATTTGCTACGATAAAATCGTAATTAATGTTATACATACAACATTAAAGTTTTACCAGCGAAATTTTGTGTTTTAATAACGTTTATCCCTATAAGTTACACTCCGGCATATATCACGTTATATGCAGGACACATCTAAAACATATAAGATGAAGGGTGGGCTCCCGGTCTGAATTAAAACAGCGCCCCCCCAGCACTTGTGCTATTGTCCGAATGAATTTCTTACACATTACCACAAACGGGCTCTAAACTACGCACTGAAACATAATGTACATGGTTGAACCACAAGTTTATATCTGCCTGCATCCTGCGTGAAATACTGACCAATGCATTCCAATAACTTTGACCTGACATATCAGCATAAAACCTCGTGGTTCGAAAAAGCACTAACTTGCCAAACATGATATAATACAAATTTTAGAATGGAACGGTCAAAACAGCATCAGAAAGCGAAAAAACACCCGTAACATACATTATTTTTGCGTTACGCAGAGCCGCACAACATCTGTCCGCATCCAACAAAAGAGCCATAAGATAATACTCTAAACGCCGGACAATCTAGATTTTTCTGTATGTAGAACGAACAATGCAGCTTTTAAATCCTTCAAACCTATATTTATGTGCGCAAACAAAGTTTCCTTAGAATGCGCCGTCAGAAAACAGTCTTAAAAACCACAAGCAAGCGATGACAACACTGCGAAATTTGTTAAAGTTGCAGATTATTTTGTTGAAAATATACCGCGCAGCAGGTATACCAAAAGCAAAAGACAATACAATACGCAATTGCAATTTAGCCTAGATACATCTGTCAGTCACAAGCCATATCCATAAGGTAATATTTTGACTACAAATCCAGCATAGCGAGATACCAATTTTTGCGAATAAAAAATTGAAAACTTTCTCAATACCCCCATGCTGAATTTAAATTTTGCGATCCATTTATTTAAAAAATATTTATCTAATATTAAAAGCAATTTACCACTACGATTTGCCACAAACATTAGATTATCACACTGAACTAGTTCTCCCGGTGTAAATATCCTAATATACCGTGCTCCAAGCGAATGTCAAACTCTTGGGAAACAAAATTATGATTGCAAAAAGCCGACTTATTGTCACGAAGCCTAAATTCCCGGGCAGTCCTTACAATCGAAATTACTTAACTTCCAGAAACATAGGACAACATCAAATTATTAAAAGCATGTTTATAATAAAAGTAAAAACACCTGCTTCAAGGGACCTTTACAGGGTGGTCACGGGAATGGGACTTCCCATGGGAATTTCCGTGGGGGTTGGAATGGAAGGGAATTATTTTGATTTTCATGGGAAATCAATTCCCACGTGGGAATATTTGGAAGGGATTGAAAATTATTTTGTCCGCTCCGAATAATTCACGCAAGTGCAAATTCTTTGTCAACGTTGATCCACGGTGAATCAAGTTCATTGCTGAGCATGGCGCATTTGCTGTGCACAAGCATTGCTCAACATCCCCATCGCTATAGATAGCGAGAATGAGAGCAAGCCACGGGCCCAGACATCTGCCGCTAGATACTAACTGGTTTCTCTAGTTTCTATACAGATGCTGGGTTAATGGATACAAACGTTTCCCCATTTCTAACACTCCAGTCAAGGTACGAACATTTTCCTTGAGACTGGCAGACATGATACTAACATATCTCATGGCAACATGTCCCCAATATACAAACATATCTCCTTTGGAACCACACTACTAGATGCCAAAGTAAACCTTACAGAAAGCAGCCGTGATACTAACGTTTCTCATGACAATTTATTTCTAACGTGCAGCTAGTTCTGTCAGTAGATTTTGTTTCTCAATACTCATCGTCCTCGCTCTCGACATCACTGCTACGTGTAGCATCCAAGTAATCCTTGACCTAGTCCGCATACAATTTCGAAGTTTCCGGTCAGGTGCTCGAGGTTTTTGTTATACTTCACGAATAGCATGGGCTGCAGAACTTGCGGCCGAGTCTTCTTCCAGGGCTTTGATAGAACCATTCCTATTTCTCCGAAAACACGCTCAATGGATGCGGATGACACCGGGACAGAAAGAAGCATTTTGGCACATGCTTGCAATGTTGGTAGATGTGTCGCTTCTCCAATACTCTCTCGGGTCTTGAAATGAATGCCGCGAGTTTTCAAACAATGCAATTTCTTTTGCCAGCATTGTTTCATGCCCAGACTTTGTCTTTTTTGCTGGGGTACAAGGACTCAACAGCTCTAAAGACATTTCCGGTGTCCCGCTGGTATCCACCTGTAGCTTAAACAACTGAATGTCAAAGCGATAGATAGTTGAAGAACGATAAGTGTGAAGCAGGCCTCTGAATTTCGACGCGGTCAATGAAATTTCGGCACAAATGTGTAACCCAAACCAGAGATTTCAAAAGTCCCAGTGATGGAATACAACCAGCAAACGTTGGGTCATCTTCTCTTAAGAAATCGTGGAGATTGCCGACAGCAGAAACCAACCGTTATGGTTAAACCAAAATGGGCCGGTGGTGGACTTTTCAGGAATTGCCCTGACCAAGTTCTTAGCCTTATCGTCCCGGCGATTGCAGTACTTTCTACTTCGCTAAGTTGGTTTAACAGAGCCTAAAGCTGAGCATTAGGCTTTTTTCTTTTTTCAAAGGCATCCTTAATACAAGGCGACCATGTTCAGTCCATCCGATTCGCCCGCCAAAATTGAATTCAAGGTTTTCAAACCGATCATCGAAGGATGCGCATATTTTATTCTCGTTATCGGTACACACGAAGAAAGGATGGACAAAATAGTTACCGGGGAAATTGACAGTTTTATTAAGAATGTCGAGGTGCCGCTGGCCAAATTTGGGAAAATTTTGAGTGTTCGTTGGGCATTTGTCAATTTCTTAACTGAACACTTGGCTTTTTACCTCATTCGTGCCGTAAATCTGAGGTTAGCCTTTTGTTTTATCCAATAAAGCATTGATAAGCCGATAAGAGTGTCTTTTGACAAAAAGTCATACCATATTCTGCACGTAGCATTAATATCTTCTATAACTTAATCTTCCAAGCAAGTTTCGATGGACTAGCCACAAAAAAGACTCTACGGGTATTCCCATGGCAATTCCCATGACGATTCCCATTGGATTTCCCACAGAAATTCTCGTGGGAATGGGGTGGGATGGGAATTGAAAATCGATTCCCATGACAACCCTGGACCTTTAACGCCAATTACTCTACTTAAGGCAGACTGACAAAAAACAAGATCTTTAGCTTACTTTGAAGTAATTTCGCGTCATCAATACTAAAGCCCAAAACTGTCTGTAACACACCGGATTTTAGGTGGATGCAACATCTGTGTCTCGCTGAAGCAAGGAATTCCCTTCACATGAACTGACGAAGCGTCCTGCTGAACCACACAAGAAACATTTGTCTCTTGCCCGAGGCAAAGAATCGTAGCCGAGCACTGGCCCGGCACTGTGCCCTTCCAAAGGGATGCACCGGACCAGCACCAGATGAAGCAATTGAACGACCTACAGAAGACGATGAACACGCCTACATACCCGCGACGAGACTCTTTAGAAGTGCAAAGAAGAGAAGCTGTCCGATAGCTAACAGAGTCCTACAGAAGTATTCTCTTTTCCCGCTTGCGCACCATCTACTAACGCTAAAACTCCGTTTTTAAATTTTGACGAAAAACGGCATTTTTGCACCCCGATCATTATAAGATTTCCAAACCTTAAAACATTTTTCAAATAAGAACTTAACTTTACGTAAAAATATAAATAGTCAGAATTCTATGGAACCTTCAGGTCCGATTTCCCAATGTGTCATGAATCAGACGAATTAGAACACGGCGAAGTTAACAGTCTCCACCGTTTCTAGGATCTCACATGTAACACACTCTTGCGTTTTGACGATCTGATAGTCTACTCACAACAACGAACATAAACGCAAAATTGGTAATGAACAGAGAAAAATAAATGATTCTCTGAACAGACCCGTCAGCAAATAGTTTAAGCATAAGTAACCTAATTCATCCATTACACACACTTTCTTCCTAGGCTAATATGCATAATCATATCCCTTTCGGCTATTAGCTGTTCCAAACATATAACCAGATGCTGTATGAGAGTCCTTCAACTTAACTATAGCTTGTCTGCCTATGTATTTTACTGAATGTGTCAAGGAAAGAACACCATGCAACAACACATTGCATAAGATTTATAAATAACACCATGGATTAGTTGACATCATGTAACTTTTTAAAAAATGTAATGTCTCACCATGCCATTTCCGTCACCATACACCTACACCACCTTTAAATACGATCAGAAACGCTATGGTATGCAAGACACCAAATAATAAATGGAAGCAGAGACACCTAGGGTAGACAGGGCTTCCACATGGGGGTCCTTTATAACGTAAACGTTGCGTAAAAGCTTAATGGAGATAAATGCTACATATGTCAAAAATCTAAGTTCGGTGCCGACAAATGCGATCATGTCCAATAGTTTCGTATGATAATCCATAAAAATAGCCCAACATAATTTCCAAAAATCCAACGTATGCTCAGTAGAACCTTGACCCAAATACAGCCAACTATTCCAAATTCATAAATTATAGCAACAAAATATAAACCAATTTTGGTCAACGATATTGATTTTAGCACTCTATGTTGTAGTTTGGACGACGTTAGGAGCATATGGAATATATAATTTGCAGCTTATATGTTCAGCTCAGGATTGGTTTTTTCCGGAAAAAAGTCAGACCGGAAAATACCCGGTTTTTCAGGAAAAAATGGAAAAAACGGAAAAAAGTCAAATTCTGCCGTTAGCTTTTGACTTGTTAGCCCGTGAGAAAACACAGTTTTATGCGAAATTTAATCCCAATGTTGATTGTCAATGCCTTAATTACTGAAAAAGGCCTAAAACTGCAGTATTGTCACATAAAGTTTGCACCCACACAGTGCAGCGGCACTTGAATCTTTCCAACGGGCAGGGTTATGTGAAAACCACACTGTGGCTATATCGATTGGAGTGCGTATAATTATTTGGTTCGAATTAATAGTGAAAGTACTTCATACTTTTAGTATTATGTAAACTTACTAACTGGAGTCCAACTGCCCACCATCCAAGTGATGCTGGAACCGCATTAATACAATAGAGTATGTAATTTAAGTCTACGATCCAACTGCCGATCTATTTAGTTTATGATCCGTCGTCGTAAAAATGCCATACATGCCCGCGGGTATCTACCACATGTAAACAGACCGGTGCGGGGAGTGGGATGGTGGTGGATAATTTTCAAGGGGTGTAACCCCTAGGTTTTTCGTTTTTCTTGGAGGTGCGCTGACTTTATGGGTAACTAACCCCCGTGCAATATCCAGCTGTGTTGATGTGTGCCTCTCCTGTGTCTGCCTAGTTTACTGCGTTCATATGCTCGATGCAAATCGTATGGCTCTATTCAGTACCGAGCCTATTTAATTTAAATTTGAAATCGGGCAAAAGCTTCTGATGCGGTGAAGGAATCAAGCTATGCTTATGCTTAGATTGTAAATTTAGTTGATGCTTGAAATGTATAGTTATACATATAAAGCATACGCATGGAATGTAAAGGCTGTTTAGACAGGTGTAAATAATGCTCTAGGGCGTAATATTGTGTTGCATAACGGTTTTCCAACTACTTTCGACTACAAAATACTGAAATAGTTTTTTTGCCATTTTTTTCCAGGGGAGGGGGTAGGTAAAAACGGAAAAAAACGAAAAAAACCATTTTTCCAACGGTTTTTTTCCGGTGCCCAACCTTGGTTCACCTACTGTCAGAATTTAAGCCATATACAGCGTCATCTTCAAGTTACAGCAACAACACCAAAATTTGTATGATTTTGATAGAATATTTGTTGTTTTGCTCTCTTCTTGAGTTACTAAAGGGATTGTGGATTAGGTGTCAGTCCTGCAGTTGAAATAACGCAGGTCACCTCTACCGTGAAGATTTTTGTTATGTTATATTAGCATTTATCATGTTATAGACGGAATCAACAAAACTAGATGTGATTTTGGTCGAAAAGTGGACTTTGTTTCATGCCAACTCTTTGAGGAGACATATGCAGGGAAATGCGTTTACCATTATATGTCGATGGTTAACAGTAATCAATGGCAAAATATTGCAAATATCCGCCCGTCCGTTCCTGGATCACAAAAATGGTTGTAACAAACCGGTTGAGCGGTAACCTAGCAACAGAATAATCTATCTTAAAGCAAAAATTTGCAACCATTAAAGTTTAGCACATTTTATGACGTGTCTTTCTTGCAGTAGCACCTTTTGTAAATATTTAATGATACCAAGATGACGGTCACCCTTGCTTAGAGCTTAGAACTACATTTGAATGTTTCCATCTTTGAGTTCAGGAACTGGAGGGGTAGCACTTATATTTTGCCAGATTAATGCTTGGTATTATGTACCTAGGCTCATCCCAATAGCCATTAGAGTTGTTTTGTTGCCGTGACGCCCATTAGACCAAAAAATCCCAAATAATTTGTGACGTACTAATAATTAAAACAAATAGAAACAGTCAGAAGTTTTAACCGTGTTTCGGTGCACATCCTGACAACACTTTGTTTGTGAGTTAGTTTGCTTTGTTCAAATATAATAAACAATTTTATTGGATAAATAGTGCATATATTTAGAAGTCCTACCAATTTTATTACGCTAATCCCTGGTGGTATTCCTGTAATCTTTACCCGACAGTATCGAATTAAGAAAGGAACAGAAAATTTATTCCCAACTATCGTTGGACCTTTAGTGCGCCAAATCCCCGCAAACATGCCATTTTTATATTACTGAAATAGCTTTATAAAATAAAGAATAACCCATAATAGTATTTTGCAGCAAACAGTTTTCAGTTGTTTCTTTAACTGCTTTTGCCCAAGTCCAAGCTAACCGAACGACGCCGGCTGTCCATACGAAATTGCATTCGCTTCTGAGTCGTATGATTTGGTGCTTACTGTATGGTTCTTTTATTATGTAGCTTGGCGTCAAGATCTCCTATTCATCTTTTCAATATGTTTGGTACAATTAATGAAAGACCAATTTTCACGGTAGTTGGGAATTTGTCGACCGAGGCAATTAGTATGTTATGTTACGAGAGGAATGGAATTAAATCACATGCCCCAAAAATGAATTTGGATGACGAAGTTCATGATGTGATTCTATATGTTGACTTGGCACAAGATCAATATCACGCCCCACAGTTTGACTTGGGCCTATTGGTTTTACTATTATTTCCCTGAAATAAACGCTGGCATCTTCATTTGATATTTTACGTCGTTGCTACTACATACAAATAATAGAGGAAACGGAAAGAAGTCTTATCTCACGACTAAGCGCACCAATGGTCTAGATTGATTTGCTAAAATTGTGTATGTTAGAAATAGGCTATTGTGATTTTGCCATTAGCTGACAATTAGATCTTCTATTTGCATAACATTCCGTAGAATCCAACAAATGACTCTGAAATTTCACCGTAGCTCAGCAAATTTCTGTCACCACTAAA
>JASANE010023446.1:0-11426 GCA_030248225.1 Trileptium ribeirensis
CGGACCTAGGAATTCTCAAATAGGAATTGTCAAAATTTTCAGTAGGCCAGGACCACGATGTGTGGCTAGGACCAATGATGGTCAATAAGACATTTCGACAATAACATTAAGTAAACTAGGGAACCGGAATTTTAGTGCACCAATTGTACCATATTATCTGTACGTATGGTTTAAATCGGAGCATACTTTATCCTCTAGTCAGGGTCGCACACGATCCTTTTCGGAAGGGGTCTTAGTCGTCGCAGACCCCATTATAGGCACGAACTTTATTATAGGAACAACGGAGAAAATTGCTTCCAACCCGAATAATTAAGTCCGAAAATTTCCATTTAAAAATATAAGAGATGTAACAGGCCCGTTCTGGCCCGTTACGTTAGTCTCGCAAGATTCAGGCGTCACAATCGTTTCAGAATTAACTCAAATTGAGCAAGGGCATGACTTGAGGGATTAAATCATTGTAGGCCGCATGGTGCCATGGTGGTCGATGATTGTATTGCGTAGTTTTATGTTTTGTCACTGCTATTTTGTCATTTATATAACCTTGTCATAACCTTTGTCACCGTACCATTTATTGTATAATTATGCATATGTGGACAGGCTCAAGTGAGCCCAGCGAGAATCGACGTAGGCCAGATGTCTAACTTTCGGAGGATGAGGAAGGTAATAGAATCTTTGATAGGATTGAACAGGCAAGCTTGAACGGAACTCGGCTACTTCTCCCTACTTCACCAGAGAAAGTTCAAAATTCCGACCGTCCGGGAATAGGAGGCCTTTGACAATTTAAGGGGTCGGAAAGTGATCAAAATCAGGACTATCAATCTTACCTGGTTTTAGCGAACTATCGCTCAATGGTCGCAACAGTAAGCTGAAACAAATGGGTAACGGTAGTTTCCGATTATTCGGAAATAACGGATCTCGGGCCTGTTTATCGGCCCGTAACCGCCCAACGGTTCAGATTTACCGAAAATGTCCCGAGTAAGTTTCGGTAGAAAATTTTTCGGGTTTTCGAACGAGCCCAAAACATCACAAATTGCTGGAGGATTCCCTGAGATGTTCTGGGGACGAACAGTTGAACATTCAATTAACAGCCAATACTTACGCTAGGTTTGGCTGGAGACCGTGGTTCCGAGTGGACATAACATAGGCCTATACGGAAATATAGTTATGCATATATATGTGTGTACTGCGTGACCTTCGTGACTCGGTGTATCCATTTCCCCCCACCGTATCAAAACCTTTCTTTTATAGCATCCTTTGACGCCCCAAAATTGCTTGACCACCATACTAACAACTGGTCTTTCTGGTAACCATCGGATCAGTGATTGAAAGTACGCGTGTTTGCAAGTAGTCTACCCATCTAGGCATCTGGCGAGGCCACGCGGGTCTCGATCTGACCAGTCATCCCGCTGCCATATAACTTATTTCTCTGTTTTCTAATGTACTACGAAAATTCTACATAAAATGCCGTCTGTTTGTACCAACTCCGTATTTGACCCCTGACCCTAAATAGGCTCATGCGACCCCTCATTCTACTAGCCTGCTCCGGGCGAATACAACGATATCCGACGAGTCTGTGTCCGACTTCGCGTTAGCCCGTTATGACCGTCAGATTGCCCCCAATTTGGCATACCGACTGCAAGCGGGTACAGCCCGACCGAAAATTTAATCCTAACTCAAAAGTAGGCGAAACGCCCCTCATTGCCTTCGCCACGTCGAGACATCTTCAAAGATGCCCGGCGGGTCTCCGTCAGTCGCCCCGTTAACCCGGGACGGCCGACAACGCGCCCCCCATTACCGACACTCTCTTTATCAGCCGTGATGCCCCTCTACCCGCTGCCGATAAGGCAGGGAAAACACCCCTCGATTGAATCGCCTTTCCGAGGGGAGTTCAACGATGCCCGGCGGGCGTCGCTCCGCCCAGCCGTTAGCGCGGGAGAGCCCGCTGAAACCCCGTATACTAATATATGTCGGAACCCAAAATTGGGTCCCGACCCGCCATTGCGTCTACCCCCCTCGTGTTTGATATCGTTCGGCCCCGTTCTTCGTCCTGGGACCGAATTTCGCCCCAGCCCCTCGAAATTCCCTCGGGAACCCCCTGTCCCGACTCCCTTCCCATGCCCTTTCTTTGTCGTTTTCCTTTTTCTTTTTCACTCTCCCTAACCGAATTCTTTGGTCGGTTGTCGTTGCTGATGTCGCCCTGATTGTATTGTGAGTGTGTGTGTCGTTGTTGTTGTGGTTGCTGTGTGGTTGTGCTGATGTTGTTGTTGTTGTTGTTGTTGTGGTTCTGCATGTTTCTAGTGTGAACTTGAGCGACCTTTCTGTCGCTCAGGTCGCCTGTGTGTCTCATGTGTAGTGTGTTTATGTGTTCATGAGTATTGTGTACATGTATGTATGTGTGTATATATTTAGATATATATATATAGATATATATAGTACATAAGGACATGACAAAAAACAGGACAACCGAGGACGGACGTATAAAATTCTACTAAATTTGTAAGTTTTACGGACGGACTGGACGCATAGGACTATGAAGGACGGGGGGTAGGTTTAGGGCCCTCCCGTGGGACCCGAGAGTCCCTGAATAGGACCCCCGATAGCTCAAGGGACATAAGGGAATGGGCTGCACCCCAGGCAGCGAAATCAGCTCATTCCTGCCTTCGGTTCTCCCCCTTCGGGACGTCTAAAGATGTCCTGTCGGGATATTGCAAAAGCTGTCACCTAGGAATTTTAGGAATGTTTGGCTTTATCTTATAAGCCGACATGTAAACGTGCAATGTTTGCACGTTTACCCATGGGTTTAGCAGTAGGATTTAGCCCCAGATGGCCTCTAAATAAGCTTCATTAAGTGATGGATGAGGCAGCTAACTCGCTAAATAGCAGAAATTTGGCTTTAAATCAGTGAGTTAGCTGGGGGAGATTTGATGGATGAGGACAAGAACACCAAAATGATAGATTCCAGCTTACTTCAAGCATGCTAATGTACCAAACTTGGGTTTCAAATTTTAAATTTGACGGGTGATTTAATCGTTTTCGTGGAACATTTGGGGGATAACGACCCATCCAAGTTAGGTAAGAGGTTTAAAAGATCTGAGTAATGGATTCTGGATAAGTTTTTGACAAGAATTTGGGAATACAGATGGGGTAAAATCTGAGATTTTGGGAGAAACCTCACAGATGGTCGACCTCCGAGTATTCGGAGGGTTCAAATTTGATGTCGGCGATTTCGATTGAAGCCGACTCTCTCTAAAGGGGACCCAGGGTTTACGATAGCTGTCAAAATCAAAATCTTGGGAATTTTTCGATTGGGCGCCCGGGTTTGAACTCAAAAAAGTGGGCGTTGAAAGAGCTTCTCCGATTGGATAGCGACAAAATCGCTATCCTTCAATATAGGCGAAAATTTTGAGGCGATGACTACCGCGTCGTCTCTGGGAATCAGTTCGACTTCGGCAGCGCGGAGTTCGGTCGACTCTACTGACCGGCTCCGACGCTTAGGTTTTATTGTATTTATTTCACAACGAGTTTGCTTTCCCGTGCTTTCTTTCGTTTGCTACCGATTGGCGTTTGGAATGGAATTCGGCCGACGGAGGACCCGCGTAGACACCTTCTGTCTCGCGGAAGGGGACTGGCAGTTGCCGTCCCGGACCGAATATTGTAAGTGAGAAGGAGAACCAGGCGTATGGGGGTTTATTTTCCCCATGTCGAAGTGTAACAGATCCTTGTTATTCGATTAGTTGTCGTGCAAGTTTACCCTCGATAGCTTGAGCAGACGCCCGTCGGAGGACGTCTTAGTTTCCGACGTCTTAGTCTTAGTTTTTGCAGGACCAGCATAATCTCCGCTTCATTCATTGTTAAGACGGCCATCAATAGTCTTACGTAGGGATCAAACACCGACTTCGTGAGTCCTCAACAGCCCCCATGACTAAACTTACTAAGCGCTTGTAAAAGATATCACTTCACCGTGTTTGCCTCGAAATTGTTTTCACGCACCTATTAAGTTTACCAACGCTCACCATAGTACGTGGACGTGGTTAAGCTCGGCGATAGTAAGTAGGAAAACTCCCGTACTAAAACGACCCAAACGCATGGTTAGTGATCATAATCCACCACCGTGCCCGCTTCCAAAAAGCCCGGCACCGTGCCCCGCCCTTAAACAGAGAAAATGGGCCACAACATCTTCTTTTCAATAAAGAAAAATCGCGACCTCTCGCGATTCGTTTTGACCCCAAACCGAGAAACTGCAAAACCCATTTTTCTTCTTGGAGCGACTTGATCGCTGAGTTTAAGCAATTTTCTATTTTATCACTGGTTGCCCGTTAGGCTATGTACTATGTAGGCCCTTGCTTTGAGTTTTACTGTTTTCCTCTCTCTCCTTTTCAGTTTCCCTTGTCAAGTTTCGATCCTGCACGGAGGATTCAAGTCCGCTGCAGATCTTTTAGTACTAACCACTCGACTATCGAGTTCTGAGAAAATTTATTAAAATTTTATCGATAACTCAACCGCACAATTTCGATAGTGCAGTTGAGACACTGTACAATTGCGATGAGTACAGTGTATTAAGGCAATAGGATGAGTTAGAGAGAGTGAGGATGAAAGGAAAAGGGCAACCAAGAAGACAAGGAAACAAAAGAAAAGAAGGAAACCGACCAAGCAAAACCAACCCAAAGAAGGACGCAGACGCGTCCGAGTGCGAAAAGCAGAAAAAGGTAACTAGGGGCGACCATTCAAAGCACTCGAGATTGTGCCCCCGAGAAATACAACGTCGTTCAACTGGTGTTGCACGACCACCATCAGCCGCATTGTCCCAATCTTACTATTTACGGATTTTAGTGACAATGGACAAACTCTCAATTCCCGTTTGGATTACTGGATGCATCGGCACATAGGTAAAGGAACGCATGGCACTTAACCCTTCGTGCTGGCGAATGGATTTGAAAGACTCGATAGGAGTGCTAGGCAAACTTACGGGACTAAAAATTCCTACCGGACGGAGTTTTGCATTTGACCGCTAGAAATGGACACTTCCTCTGTCGTACAATCATCATTGGCATTCGTGCCCGCTCATTTGTATTATAAGTCACCGCTTGCACTAATCGTGTAACTTTGTTAATTCAACCATGTTTCGATTTGTACTGTATATCCATGTTTTCGTACCCCGATTTAGGCCCCTTGGTCTGTTGAGATCGTATAGTGAAAGAAGCGAACCCCCTCCTTTTCCCGCTTAGCCCTCGCAATGCGTGCAACGCCGCGTTTTCTTGGGAGCGAACTTCGAAGCACACCAGAACGCACAACCCGAGCGCTAGCCGAATTAGTTAATGCGGACGTCGCACGCTTCGGGTACAGATTCTGGCCCGGTATTTCCGGGAACGTCTTCGCTCACGCCGTCCCGTTCCGCTTCTAGCGATGGACAAGGGAACGAATGACGGGAGTATTAGAGTGTCACCATCGTAGTTCGTACTGTCTCGTGCTTGATTTTGATTTCCTGTTATTGACTGACGCTGTATCAAATTGTAAATAAACGCTTGAAAATCATCGGAAGTATACCGCGTTGTTGATATCCTAGCGTAATAAGGACGTCCCAGTGGACGGGCTAACCCCGCGTGCCACGGCTTGACGAGGAGAACATTCCAAGCCCTGACACGTGCGGTTCGCCAAGAACCGGTGTTTATTCAAATAGTTGAATTATAGTGAGAGTGATCCACCAACTTATCTAGCAACCCGCTCGTAAAATTGTCAGCCTCACGCAGAGTATAAAAAATTTTACTAAGAAAACTTTATTACTCGATCCTAACACAGTCAAAATTACCACGATACGCAGTAGATAGGCCGATGTTAAACTCTCAGGGACTGTCGGAACCCTGTGGGGGCCACAGGGTTACAATAGACAAAGTGTTCGGCTAAGGATAACGCAGCAGAACTCAAAATTTACATAGCAAAACTAAACTTATCACGCATTTTTACTTTAGTTTGCTCTAGAAAAAAACAACTTCCTTTAGCTAAGGACAGGGAATATCGGTTTGCCATTATGCGTGAGTAAACTTAAGGTGACCCCGCCAACCATCCTATTCTGTCATTACCGATATCGAATCGCAAACCGTTGTTACGGAAAACAGGCTTAATTTCATTCGGTTTTTCGCTAACCGAAAATTGGCCAAACCAAATCAAGTGCCAAAAATTATGGAACAGAATTTTGGCGATTTAAGTTTGCAGAAATTCTGTTCCCTAATGTATTATCATTTAAATTTGGATTATACAGTGTTCGCGAACAAATTTAATGCAAAAGTGACGTCACAATCAAATCGACAAATTTTCGTTCTCAAACATTCGGGTAATTTTACTTCAATTTTCGCGAACACAAAATGGATAGATTTCAATCGCGAGGGTTGTGTTCGCGAACAGCTTTACGTCGAATTCCAATCGCCAAAAAGCGTTCCGTAACAAATTTTATCCAAAAATACAAAATAGGATGGTTGCCGGGGTCATTTTAAGTTTAGTCGCGCATTATGACCTGTGAGCAGGTTTCGGTGTCAACCTCCCTGGGGGACCTCAGCGATCATACCCCGATACTAGACACGTGCGCAACCAATCGGGCGGGGTCCGAACACACCCCGTGAAGCGCGCCTGCGGCCTGCTAAGCTCCGTAACTTCTTGGGTCTGACCAAGAAAAGTGGTTAAAATTCGAAACTTAGGGTCCGCCCTTGAGGTTATGATAGCCGGGGTCACATGGGCATGGTGTTAGGAAGTTGCGCCATGCAGCTGCGTCACCGTTATTACATAAATAATAAGCCGTTTTCGCTATTGTTATATCAGCAGTGAATATTAAACAAGAGTCCAGAAACAACAGAAATTCAATCAAGTATACAACTCAGTGACACAAAAAATGTATATAGGTACACCAATATTAAAGAATGAAAAATTAAGGGTGTGTTCACTTTGCGTACGATCCGAAATAGAATACATTTTTAGATCGAATCGGATGTATGTTCAACTTGTCGACATATCTCTGAAAATACAAGGGGTCTTGTCTGCCTTCCTGTTACCTCGGGACAAACGCTAATACCGCCCTACTCTTATCAGAACTTTCTCTACTTTTAGCACTTTACTTGTAGTACTTTTGCAATTTTTACCGCGGGACTTGGATGTTACCTATCATATTCTCCTGGCGAGTCAACCACCGCCTGGGGGCATCGAACCACCCAGTTGTTAGCACGGCAGAACCCGCTAAAGCTCCTTACACTAATACATACAAACTACCCCGAGTGGGTCGGACCCAACATTAGGTCTAACCCCCTCGTGTTTGTATAATTCGAACACACTCTTCGTCCCGAGACCGAATCTAACTCAAGCCCACTGAAATTTTCTCGGCAATCCTCGTCTCCAGACCCCATCCGTGCCATTTTCTTCATCGATCTCTTCAATCTACATTTTTTGGTAGCTCATTTCTTTGCTTGTCGTTGTACTCGTGTCTTCTTTATTTTTCTGTGTTCGTTGTGTCTTTCCTTCCCTAAACTTTTGGTCTTTCTTCTTTGGTTTCTGTCCTTTCTCTTTTGCTGGTGTGTCGGCTCGTTCTTTTCCCCCTTCCTTCTCCTTCCGTTTCTTCTCTTCTCTAATTAAAGTTATCAAAATTAGTTAATAATAATAATAGTAATATTGGTTAGGAGACCAGGCAAACATACATATACGTATGCATTTATATAGATATGTATGAGGTAAATATATACATATATATTTCGGGAGATTTTAATGGGGATAGGGAAAATGAAAACATACATTTCATATAAAAGTTTTCAGAGTTTTATCCGAGTTTAAAACTGAATCGACCGAAGGCCGATTGTGGGACGGGAGCAGATTCAGTACCCTGCGGCGGTGCCGGCGGTTTCCCGGCCGGGGTGTCCCTCAAGTGGGTGCTACTGGAGGGTTAGCTCCCTCCTTTGTTCCATCCCGCAGCTCCGTCCCGTGGCTCGTTACCTCCAGCAGCGTTTGCAAGACGGCTCCCGATTGAAAGATTCCATACAACTTTCTAGACATCCTTGTGTGGATGCCTTAGCGGGAATGTGCGTTTATGTTGCAGACGTCGGTCGAAGATACCTAAGACAAAGGGAATCGCTGCCAGGCAGATAGGTAAACGTGCAATGCTCGATAATATTTTAATAATAATATATATTTTAATAATAATTTGTTCGCAGATTTTTTTTGATTATAGGACATCTGGTTTCCAGACGTAAACAGAAAGATTATGTTATAGGAAACAAATGAAAAATTTACTAAGAATGTTTATCTATTCCCCAGATCTGCAGGTGTAAATCTTTTGTCGTCCCCTCTCTTTAACGGGACTTTTAGTTAACGTTAGATGAAAAGCACCTCGGCTTCCATCTTTTCCGATTGGTGAATAAGGGGCGAATGAAAATCGCCTCCCATTGCTTGGCGACAAAAGTGCTATACTAAGGTATAGCGCAAAATTTTTAGTTTACGACATGTGCCCAAAGACATCGAATCAGTTTGATGTCGACACCACGGAGTTCGTTCAACTCTGCTGGCCGGCTCTGTGGTAACTTACCTAGTGTTTGAACCGTCTGGTGTTAGCTTTCGCAAGATGGACTGAAGATCGGAGAGGAATCCACGTTGGCCTCTCGTGTCACGTGAAAGGGTTCAGCTGGTACTGCCCGCAGGGATCGATATTATAAGTGTGGACGGGGAGTTGGGACGCGTTGAACGGGGTTTAATTTCTCCAAGTTTAGGCGTACTTAGGTACGCTATTAATAAACGACAACCACAAAAATTAGCGTAGCAGGTGGATGTCCTCGACTTGATTTCTCCGTCCGCCGTAATGCATCGTTTACGTTATAAAGGACCCCCATGTGAAAGTTTTGTCCACCCTCAGTGTCTCTGCCACCATCAAATATATGGTGTTTTGACACCATGGTGTTTGTTATGTATTTTCAGATAGTATACATATGTAACAGGGCCGCTTCGGCCCTGTCACGAGCATTTCAGGACTTTCGTACTCAAAATCGTATCGGGAAGCGTTGGCACATGGCTGTTTGTATAAAAATCTCGCTTGCATCAGCTAACTGTTTTGTATAATGTTGTGTACCGTTATAAAAATGTCATATACCGTTTATATAAAAATGTCATAAACCGTTTACATAAAAATGTCATATACCGTTTATATAAAAATGTCATAAACCGTTTACATAAAAATGTCATATACCGTTTATATAGAAAATGTCATAAACCGTTTACATAAAAATGTCATATACCGTTTATATAAAAATGTCATAAACCGTTTACATAAAAATGTCATATACGTTTATATGAAAATGTCATATACCGTTTATACCGTTTTGTATGAAAATGTTGCATACCGTTTTGTATAGCAATTTCGTAATCTATATAGTATGCCGTATTCTGTGTTGTAACTGCCGAATTTGATCATCGGGACGAGTGTTGGGTGAGGCACGCCGGACGATATAAAGAAATTAGGTTGATCAAGTCGATTTAGGATACTGGACACTACGCTCCACACAGACAGAAAGCAGGAATCACGCTGAAACCACCACCAGCCGCCGCTACGTGTTAAGTCTGTGACGGTTACGACCGTCGGGGAATAGGAGGCCCCTGGCTGCTCGTTCAAGAAAACACGATTGTTAAGAAGGAAATCAAAAATATTAAATTTACTTGGTTTTAGCAATGTACTGAGTAATGGTCACGGAAAACAACAAGCCGAAATAAGCGGAAATCACACTTTTAGTAGCCTTTGCCAGTGTAAGGGACGGCGGGTACCGGACTAATTCGAAGGCCCGCCACCGTCGACGGTACGATGATCCGGAAAACCACCGGAGCAGACTGGCAGAACACTTTGGGAATTGCGGATGGACATCCAAAATCGCTCCGGACAACGCCGAAACTTCGTTTGTAACGTGTAGAGACAATCGCTGCTTATGCGTCGTTCACATTAAGATGCGTGCAGTCACTGCACACTGTTACGCGAGAACTGCACTGCTCGTTACACTGCAGTTGTCGTTACATTGTAATGACAACGTTGTCAGTTGCTACAAGCTTCGTGCAGCAGCTGATATTTCTAAACGATGCTTGTAGCGACTATATCAGCTGATGCTACACTGCTTGTACCAACATTGTTTAAAGTTGCACGCGCAGTGTAACGACAACAAAGATTGCCGCACGATGTTGTAATGAGCAATAATATATTTGCACTGCAGCTGTAACAGAAACCGTAGTGGCTGCACGCTAGTGTAACAACAAACAACATTCATGTAATCTATTGTTTCCATCAAGGCATCAATTTTACGGTAAGAACTTGTCTCAGCCAAGACAGCTCTTCAGATTCGCAAAGAATTGAAGAAATCGCTAATACTTATTTAAGACCAAAATGTTTTAAACCACTATTGTCATCCGTAGCTATTGAAGGATTAAGCATGCTTAGTTTATATATATATTTATATATGTTTGCGATAATATATATGCTCAATTTATACATTTCGATAAAATTCAAGCAAAACAATGGAATACACTCTTTATTTTATATAATATTCACCAGAAAATTTTAAATTTAAAATTTATGTTTGTATTTCGATGATTATGTTTAATAAATAAAATATTGAAGTGTTGGTGTCGAATTAAATACCTAATTGATGACTTTAATAAATTTACAAGGCTGTGTTCATTGTTTAAGTGCCTGCCGAGTTATTTGACAAATAAATTTGAAAAATACATATTAAAAGTTATATCGAAAATTTTCCTTTTAAATTTGTATCTTATGCTGAATGCCGTATAGTTGCCACGTTTTTGAAATTTGATTGGGTGGGGCTGTTTCTTGTTCAATCGACAAATGTCCAACTCTATATATGTGGCGTTGAAAGTGATATAAATACAGAAGTGTTTACTTCTTCGAATGAAATTATGGCAAGACGGATAATTCACTTTGCAGTTCTGGGTCACCTACTGTGGCAGTTAATTGAAGTTATTGCTTCGTTTGAACAAATTGATACAAATGGAAGCTACAGCTATAAGATTTATATCGTTTGTTGCTGTCCTCGTAGCACAAACATAATCAAAGTATTGCTTTTATTGTGATAATTCAGTCTATGACATCGCAGCCATTTTAATGACTTAGGCTATAGAAGCAAAAGCGTGAAGGATTTTGGTCATAACTAAATTTTTGTGTATTATATAATAATAATTTTGGAGTCGTATATGCAAAAACAACAAAAGTCACAATTACATTTAACTTGAAAAAAAATTTATTGTCACTTTGCTTTAAACATTTAATGACTTACGAGCTGATGTGCCTAACTGAAATGGTCTTATAAAATACATAGCATATATCCTTATAAATCATAGAAAACTATGTCAAGTTTATGAAATTAACTCAATAGCAATACGTAACTGAACGAAGTAGACTACAA
>JASANE010023447.1:0-14603 GCA_030248225.1 Trileptium ribeirensis
AACCAGAGAGACGTACACAGTCATATTGTGTATCGGCTTACAAAACGAGCTAGTATTACAATATTAGCCATGCTTCTTGGATAGTTAAAAGCTACCTGAGCATTTAGGGACTCACCATGTGCTATTTCATAGATTGCGCAATGAAATACTAATAACACGCATACACCTGGAGCGGCTGCGGAGATATTGTCGTTTTTTGTATGTTGGGTCTCACGGGCCCGTTTAGAATCCACAATTGACCCAGATATTGTCGTTTTTTTGTATGTTTGGTGTCACGGGTCTATCTAGAATGCACGATTGACCCAAATTAATGCATTCAAAAAACTATGTAGTAAAGCATATTATATATATATTTGTAGAGTTTTTGTTACTGTAGAAAATCA
Organism: Trileptium ribeirensis; assembly: GCA_030248225.1. Classification (NCBI taxonomy): domain Eukaryota; kingdom Metazoa; phylum Nematoda; class Enoplea; order Enoplida; family Thoracostomopsidae; genus Trileptium; species Trileptium ribeirensis. The sequence continues at coordinate 384 of JASANE010023447.1, forward strand.
GCCTTATTTGGCTAACATATCTGCACTACTTGATATAACCGTAATATGTTTTTTCGGACGACCCTTTTTGACCTCCGTAGCCACTGCGGCCCACCAGTTCGAATTAGTTTAAGTAAAGGACACAAATGCATTTAAGCCATCGAATCACCTATCGCGCGAGTCAATCCGAAAAGCTGACTTATGTATGTCTCCCCGAAACAGAGACCGTAGACATTTTCCACTGTCCGATGAGAATCTTTCGCTGCGGTCGTTCCACCCACTATACTCAGAATTTTATAAATTATTGATTTATTATGCCATACTATTATACATCTATTGTTGTTGGTGATGAATTGAGTAAATTTTTTACTTACTCTCTCCGTAAAAAAACAACGTAGATTGGCGATTTGGCAATTTAGCTCTATTAACGTTTCCATTCTGTCGTTTTCGTGTGAATTTTTTTACTAACTTTGATGTAACAGTGGGAATAAAAATTTTTTAAGCTTTATCCAAAAAGGTCGACAGGCTCAGAGTTACTTCAAAAAAACCAACTTCAAAGTTTTTTCTTTTACAAATGTTTAGCACAGGGAAGTTTTCCGTTGTAGTTGCATTTCTCCATTAGTATATTGGATTTGGATGCCTCTTTTACTGTTTTCAGAAAAACAATTTTAAGATATTGACGGAGTATTATTACATTAACTCTTACGTGCTACCTGGTCGCACTACTGCACAGGTATGCAGTATCAAAATGCTAGGTTTCAGAATTGCTCAAATTTAATGCAGCGTCTTATGAAAACGCGAAAACGTTTCTCAGTCTTAGCAGTTTATACATTTTAGTCCTTTCATGCAAAGTGATACATATTTACATCAGGACATACTGCGAACCATCATGCTAACGAGGCTTGTTATGAGGTGTTTGCTTGAACGTGCGTTTCAGTGCTGACACCGTTACTGTCATAAGTATGCAGTATAAAAACGCTCAGTTTAAGAATTGCTGAGATTTAATGCAGTATCTAGCATCCTTATGTTGTGAAAATGCAGCAAACGTTTATCAGTCTCTGTATTTTATGTATTTTAACCCTTTCGTGCCTGCAGTTATGCACAATTGCATTAGTGCACATTGCGAAGCATGATGTTAACAGAGTTTGTTGTGTGTGGTGTTTGCTTGAACGTGCGTTGCTATTTCTTCGACTTTTGGGGTTCCTAACTGAGCAACAGCCCCGAAATAGCCCAGTGGCTTTGTGTATCCAGTTTGCAATCTTACAATCGTGGTCCAGTTTTTGGCGCGACTTTATCAATAATTATACACGAACTTCGGACATAAAAATTGGAGATTGGTTCCACAGATATTTGCTAAGACTTCCACCGTGCAACGAGATGTTACATACCGCATGGTCTATATTTTATTTTGCTGCCTGTCTAAGAGCAAGAGATTTTTCGTGTTACCACCAACTTTTTGTGATTAGGGCTTTAGCTGTTATACTTATGTCTTTAAATTATTACACAATGACTTGAGCACATGCATTTATCTGCTCATTTTTGAGCGAAAAATTTCCTATCCTGGAGGAATTCTCTTTTGGATCGCTTTCTCCGTAGGAAAAGAACTTGACAAGTTGGTTTTTTTCTAGCAGTAACTTTTAACTGGTTGGTCTGTTCAGGGAGAAGATTAAACGTTGGAACATTTCGGCCGACTGTTATAGCTACTAGTACGTTTAAGGCGGCCAGTAGCACATTTGTGCTGTCAATTTCCCAATTTGCGTCCAACACACATATTAATATTTTAATACAATGCCAAGAAAAACTGATATTTCCACTCACTGATCAATCTGATATTTCCGCATTTTGGTCTGAATTCTATTAGGAAATATGCCTGTGTGGTAGTTATTCCTCACGCGAATAATCACTAGTACCGATGTTTCGTAATGTTTATAGTCCTACTTCAAGCTGTAAATAATATTTTAACGACGCATGAGTATCTACACATATATTGGAAGGTCGTAAGTTATTGCAAGTACATCAAGTATTGATGTTTTACTAATAAGTTCCCAATTACCGTGGAAGTTGGCTTACATTTGTAAAAAAACGAAAAATCAGTATTCCAAATTGCAAATCTGCTGAGCTAATTGTGGAAATGGGGTTAAACCGTTGACGTAAAACCTCAAGCTCAGATATAGGCAGTAAAATGTACAACAAGAGTGCCATATTTTTTTCTACAAAATAGTATCGTGTGTTATCTATCTTTTCTGTCAAGATTTGATATAAATATTGCGTATTTTCTCGAATAAAGTGCAATAAAGGTCCAACTGTAGATAGGAAAACAGATTTAAGGTTTTATAGTAACACTCTACAGTTCTACTCCGATATGTACAGTGGCACAGCTGCGTAATCAATGTTGTTAATTTGATATAAATATATAACATAAATAAGATATATCATACAATAGATATATAAGTATATACAGATATATAATATTTGATATATAGAGGATAATTGTTGTTGAAACATAGCGAGCGAAGCGAGCGTAGTTTCCAATTAGGGTGCCAGGAGAAAATCATGAAAATGTCATTTTTTGTCTGTCGCAGTCGTTCATAACCAGTTTTGGATGGACGAATTTCGGCATATTTTTTGTTCGATGGCAGAAGAGATGACGACGCGCCCTTTAGTTGAACTCAAGTATCGCCGACTCTATCTTCCGGACCGAAGTGGCCAAAAACTGGTTTTAAGGGTTTTTAAAAATATGGCATAACGGGTGCTAGTGATTCGGAGCCCATCTTTCGTGACCTAAACTTCGCATCGAAAAGTGGAATCCCCACGCCCAGAATCAGATCATCGAAATCCACAACTTTGCTGACCTCGATTATTTATAGACCATATCATTGGGACGCTGCCGTCCCGAATATGGTTCGTGGACCCATTTGCCAGAAGCTATGATTTTTCAATTTTCGGCGTGTTATTGCTCGTTTTTACCTTACAATGAGTACTTATTAGAATATAAAGCATACTGAATACAATGGTTTTGCTAACTAGAGCCCAACCTAGCTATGTCACACCTCTTCATGGGGTTCCAAGGGTTTTATGGTCGACGAATCCGATTTCTTAAATGTAGTGCGTTTCCATTTGTCTAATTATGTATTGTATGCAGGGCATCAATAATAGTCTACATAGGCATTTCTGAAAGTTGAATACTATAAATTGACTATCTAAACTCCAGCGTGCATACTTCATGCCGTTTGTGGGTTTTCAATGTGTTTAGGGTCAATGAACCCGAATTCCCGAATATAGTTTGTCTTCAGCTGTTTGGATGCGTATTGGGTACAGCTCATCAAACATTGTCTATATGGGTTTTCCGCTGGTTGAATACGATGGTTTGTTTATTTAGAGACTAGCACAAATACTTAATGCGTGGTCGGTTGCAGAGCCGAAAACAATAGAGGAACATCTGCCAAATTCGGGCGAAGGTCGAAATTTCACCCAGTGTTTTAACTAATTTAAGCCATCTGTTTACGTTTAGCAATTCAGACATTCCCAAGAACGAAACAATCCTAATTGAAAATATTTATTATTAATAGTAAATTAGTAAGATAGTAGTATTTTATAAATGTTAAACCCTTTGTTCAGTTGTGAACCCCGATCAAACATTTTCGTAAATATACCATTAAATACATGCGGATGCGTGCAAACATTGCACGTTTATATATAAATCTTCTAATTCCTATGGAGTCCATGAACCGACGTGCAAACGTTGAACGTTTATATGTAGACTCGGCGGCGAAACCCCTTTGTCTGCCAAAGATGACACATACCATCAATTCCCACAGAGTTCCCCCATTCTATCCACGTCCCGACATGCACACATTACATGTATACAAATGGGTCTGGCCGTTTGTGTTTATTCTAACTTCTGAAATTTCCATGAAACCTACACCTCTTTACGGGCTTCCCGAGGGGGAACGTGCCATGGGACGCAGCCCTTCCCAGGGCCAGGGACAGGGCACCCCATGAGAAACCACCCGCCAGAAGAGCGCCCCTGCCTGGGACCCATGGGGACTACTGCCGGGCTCCAAACCTTCCCCCGGTTCCTTTATGTACCTATATAACTGTATATATTTTAGCTTTCGAAAACTTGTTAATTTAAAGAAAAATTTGTTTTTGTCTTAATAAATATAACTATATATTATATATGTATATGTCAGTCCGCCTTAAATTTACATTGTCTATATATATAAATTTGGGTGTCGGGCCTTTCGTTTCTGCTATCTATATATTTATATTAATTATTATTATTACTAGGAATCGTTAATAATTTTAATTAAAATCTTGAAGACAAAAAGAGGAGGAAAGATGAGGTGTAAGGAAAGAGACACAGACAGAAAGAGAAAACAGAGGAGAGGACGCGAAAAGAAGAAAGAACACAAAACAAAATAGAAAAGACCCAGACACGACGAAGAGAAAGAAAGATGACAGACACCGAGGAAGAAACATAAGAACGACCGTAAAGGTCGAGTAGAGAGAGGCAAAAAGAAAATTAACGGGGCATAGGAAGGGTATTGGGGCAGGGGTTCCCTGGGAATTTTGGTGGGCTCGGGCTAAATTCGTTCCCAGGACGCAAAATGGGTTCGAATGGTACCAAACACGGGGCTGTTAGGCCCAATATTAGGTCTTGACCCACTCGGGTCAATTTATGTGGATTAGTATAGGGGGATTTGGCAGGCTCTTCTGGCCCAACGGCTGGGCAGAACGAGGCCCTAGGGCTATCGTTGAACTAGCCACGAGAAAAGTGTTAAAATGATGCAACTAGAGAGAGACTTACCGGAGATGGGGCGGTATCGGTGCTTGTCCCGGGTTAACGGGAGGGCGGAAAGACACCTGTGGTGTATTTTTGGAGTCGTCTCGATAAGATGAACACAATGAGGGTAATTGGCAGACTTTCGAGTTGAGGATAAAACTTTCGAAATTTTGTGCCCACTAGTAGACTTAGACGATTTTGGGACGTACTTTGGCGGGTTACTACGGGTCAACTAAGGTCGGATGAAGACCGCCGCACATCGTTGTGTTCGCCAAGAGTAGGCCAGTCGATTAAAGGATCGCATGCCGATATTTAGAATCGGCCTAAAAGTAATACTATTTTATAAAATGAGATAAAAATAGATGTCGATTTCTACTGTATACGGTAAGAAATGACAGACAGGGAGAAAGTTGGCGCTTTATAGCGCCCGAACGGTTGAGTGGAAAAAGATCCGCCAGGGCTCGTTCGAACACTTGATGGCAGGGCTACACAATGATGCATTAAACTCGTCCGGAGTTACTTCTGAAACAGGAGGGAGCTGTTGTAACGCTAATGATCGAGTGATTTTAATGGAAATGAAAAGTGCAAATAATGTACCAATGTACCAATAAAGGGGCAGATCGTAATATGATGGCGCCCTTGGGTTATAGATTCGCTAAGGCAAACTGACACCCAAAGGGTCGATCTAGGGCTTCCCCTAGAAAATCGTAAGGAGTTATTAACTCGGTGATTACCTTGTTGTGGAGCCAATTTAGCCCAAATTTGTCGGAATTATAGCCGTAACAAGTTAGACGTAGCGTTATATGTCAGAAACAAGACGGGCTAAGATTCACTCAGGTGATGGAAAGATGTAGGAATAAAAGAAAGGATGACTGCGTGATAAATCGATGTAATCAAATGATGACAACAACCCTACCTAGCGTAAGCAGCGGCTGTTTAGACGAATAAGAGATGAAATTATTAATATAACTACATAACCTATGAACCGAATTTGTTCTAGGAAACCTCGTTGGAAAGCCCCTTAAATTCTGCACCGAAAAGAATTCGGGGCATGATTTCGCATTTCGAAGCAATAACAGGCTACGGCTTGTTGAAGCCGCGTCCGGCTCATTCGTTTACTAAAATCCAAATCTATTGTTTTCGCTTTCATTGTTCTTTTCCATTTAGCTTAGCCATGGAGAGAAGTTTTGGATAGGCTAGGTATAATTAACATTTTGATATTTCACTAATCCCCAACGAATTTTAGTGCTAATGCAGTTGGATGGGCGTCAAACGGTCGGAAGGCGTCCTATTCCCGGACGGTTGTAATTTTGACCTGATGTACTTAAAAAATTTCGGTAAATTTTTGACCTGGTCGAAGTTTCCATCAATCCTAGAATTTTCCAATAAATCAGTTCTATTCAACGTAATCTCTCACCTCCTAAATTCAATACATGTATGAATATACAAACATGACATCTAAGACGGACAAACGAAACAAGAGAACTGATTAGAATGCGCACATGAAAGCATACGATATAGCGACGGACAATGACGAACAGGGTTATGTACGAGCTATCCGAAACCATGGCGCTACACGGGTCAGATAGGCACGACGGGGCGCTGGATCGGAGTTGTGTCGGAGCGTTAATTGTCAGCCTCTCGGGCTTTATCGGGTCCATTACGGACCTTAGTAGAGTAAGGGCCAGCGTAACACACCGGAACGGTCCAGTTACAATTGCATTTTCGCATGGTATACATAGGTAGTGTAGTGTCGATAAAAGTATGGTGTAGACCACACTATAAAATTTATATGGTGTTAGCTACACCATGCCGTTATTTACAAGCCTTATATTACGTATTTTTGGATGGTGTCCTTTACACCGTCAGTAATAAACAATAGGTAGATGTAGCCACTATAATTAAGTTGATGGTGTCTCGTACACCATCTGTCGCGTTCTGTAGGACGGGTATATACTGCATACCATTGGATGGTGTGGTCTAGACCATTGGGGAACAAATTTTCTACATGGGGGTCCTTTATAACGTAAACGCCGCATTAATTTTATAATACTTATTTGAGCGGTCAACTAACTAGCAAGTATATGTATTATACTGCATACTATATATTCTGCAGTTAAATAGTTTCGTGATTTGTTGCATTTAACTTTTGTTTTATTATTTATTCTTTTTACTCAGTAAATAATTATATTTTGGATCGAATTTCGGAAATACTCTGCGAATTCGTTGACAAAATTGACGATTAACTTTTGTTCGCACACATTTACACGTTTCCCACGCGTCTTTTACTGATTTCTTTGAGACTACTTGAAATCCGTATGGCGAATTTCTGTCTAATTTTGTCGAAAACGATGGATCTGCCGAAACACCATCGATATCCATTTGACGTGCGCACGCAAGACTTGTGTTTAGCGAACTTGTGCACGGTAGTCGCTTCCATGCAACGAAGCTTGAAATATCACCAATCGGCTTACCGTGATTGTATTCACACGAATCCTTGAGTCCGACGCAATGATTTTTGAGATTGCGTCTCTTGGAAACACAGTAGTTCCAGAAGTTGGCGTACCCACCACATTGTTTGAATTTACACAATACCTGAAAGAACAAGCCCCAAGCAATATGTTATTTAGTACCATATTTATACATAGAGGCGTCTAGGTTGGCGGAAGTTTTAACTACCGTGACATTAGTCAATAGTATAACCTTTAATAACCTGTTATATATGAACCACCTTTAGTTAGGGAAATAAAATCAAAAATACAAAACTGAAAATTCGCAAAGCCTGCCGTCTAACAATAAAGTAAAAACTCCATTTGTATCGAAGTAACCCAAATTGCATCAGAAACGATATTAATTAGCAGCAATAAAGCCCTTTTTGCCCCAAAATTTCTCTCAGACATACCCAAATCTAGTAACAGGTAAAGTCCAATACTAGTAACAGCGAAAAATAAATGGTAGTTTCAAGCATGGTAGTTGGCAATACTACATTCACGATTTTAGACCACTACACTCTTGTAAAATGTAGCACAAAAACATTTTGATGGCGATGTTTGGTTATATAAATTACACTGAATCACTCATTAATGGAAACAGTGCATATATAATATGCAAAGAATTGTAGAAACGTCTGACCCTTAGTCATATTCATGTACATTGCTTTATCCGATGATGTGATCATTTTACGGCGTACCTCGGCTTCAACGATTGCATAGGATAGCTCCCAAGGTTCTTTACCGGGTGTCGCTTACCGCCTAAGGCTTCTTGGGTTTGCCAGTCACCACATCGCCAGTAGCCAACCCAATGACAATTTAGCAGCATTAGCAATCACGGATGGGTCCAATTGCTATTTTATGGTCATTGGCTAATGGCGAAAAGATAGCTGGCACCACCCTCGTCCAGCTACAATAAAACTTAAAGGGAGTAGGCTGTACCCGCCTCCGAAGGACCATGGGCGTACTGGTGCCCCTTGCAATCCTTGGAGAGGTACACCGGAAAAAGACTGCGTCATTGGAAAAAAATGTACAGTAGTATCAGCCTTTTGTCGTGCTGTTCCATAATTTTTGCTCACAGATTCTTGGTAATAGACACCGGTGAGTTTTAAATCACATTCCCAAATGCGCATATTTAAGAAATAACCGAAGCTTAAATGTAAAATATCCTAGTTGCCCAACGTAAATAATTTATGCTATTAAAATATTGATAAAGGCGTGTTGACACGCTCAAACTTTTTGCTCGAATTTAAAGGTTTTGAACAAAATTTGGGAAAAAAGTTTGACCGTGTGAACACGCCTTAAGAATTTAACCCTTTGATTGTCGAATCATTAAGTGTATCACACAACCTTCGGCTTCCGAATAGGATCTGGATTGTTGACAGCGATGTTCGCAGAAGTGGTGAGCTACTTAGTTGCTGCTGCTCGGAAGCGTCGCAAAAGCGAGCTAATACCAACTCACGCCCAATCGAGCATGTACTCGACAACCTAAGACTACACAATTCGGGCAATCTGCGTTGTTCCCATTTGGCAACAGCGAGCGTTTATGGCTTGAAAAGTTTCACTACTTAATATACAAAATAAATTGGGCGTCAAATATGGAAAATTTTTAAACACAGAACATTTTTAGAAACATAAAATATATTTCTTGGTTCAATATTAAATCAGTTTAAACATCATGCGATTATTTACAGGAAATATATGGCCATTGAGTGTCATAATTCGGGCACATTCTTTCGGTACTCGATTAGCGATCATGCATTTGTATGATTCTCGGCAAAATTTATCATTCGAGCATGGACAGTCGACTCGATTTGATGAATCCTGGAAATTATATGAAATCATATCGAGCATGATGCATCATCTTTTCTGTATCGAGTTAGAATCTGATTAAAATCACAAATTGTGAACCGACATCAGTTTGCCTACCGAAACCAACGAACCTTGACCCTCATGATGAGTGTCATCAAGAGTGCATTAGCGCAGAGTGTGACAATTCCCTGCACTCACATGTTAGACCGTGTTTGATAATACGGGCGTTTTCGGCCTGGCACCGCAGTTTTTTTTTGGGGGGGGGGGTAGCTCGGACGGAGAACGAAGCGCACAGGCACCCAGCAAGCACATAATACACCACTATATTAACCCCAACGAGGGAGTGGTAGAATCACCCATTTCTATTTATTGATATTCGAAGGAGAACGAAGCTGAAAGGCACCCAGCAGGCACATAATATACCACTATATTAATCCCCCAACGAGGATGTGTTAGAATCACCCACTTCTATCTGTTGATGTTCGAAGGAAAACGAAACTGAAAAGCACCCAGCAAGCACATAATATACCACTATATTAACTCCCAACGAGGGAGACGTAGAATCACCCATTTATATCTATTGATATTCGAAGAAGAATGAAACTGAACAACACCCAGCAAGCACATAATATACCACTATATTAACGCCCAACGAGGGAGTGGTAGAATCATCTATTTCTATCTAATGATATTCGAAGCACATAGTATATCACTATATTAATCCCGGGAGTGGAGAATCACCCATTTCTATCTGTTGATATTCGAAGGAAAACGAAACTGAAAAGCACCCAGCAAGCACATAATATACCACTATATTAACCCCCCAACGAGGTAGTGGTAGAATCACCCATTTCTATCTATTGATATTCGAAGAAGAACGAAACTGAAAGGCATCCACAAGCACATATTATACCACTATATTAACCCCCCCAACGAGGGACAGGTAGAATCACCCATTTTTATCATTGATATTCGAAGAAGAACGAAGCCCAAAGGCACCGAGTAAGCACATAATATACCACTATATTAATGCATGAGTAAACTTAAGCTGCGCCCCTTACCATCCTCTTTTGACAAAAGCGATTGCCATTCAGTTGTACACTGAACACAAATTTCATTTTTGCGTTAAAGAACAGAAATTAGTCCGTTTCATATTCCACACATTATAATTTGGAAATGTTCGCGAACACACTGGTGTTAAAGTACAGGGACCGAATTGCATTCGCTAATGGCGTTATGGAACAGAAAAATGTCGAAATTGGATACGGCTATTGAAATTCGAGTTTTGTTCGCTAACAACGTTTGTACATGGTGTCAAAAGAGGATGGTTGGGGGCGCATCTTAAGTTTACTCTTGCATAACCCCCCAGCGAGAGAGAGGTAGAATCACCCATTTCTATCTATTGATATTCGAAGAAGAACGAAGCCCAAAGGCACCGAGTAAGCACATAATATACCACTATATTAACCCCCCAAAGGTGATAGTGGTAGAATCACCCATTTCTATCTATTGATATTCGAAAAATAACGCAACTGAAAGGTACCCAGCAAGCGCATAATATACCACTATATTAACCCCCCAACGAGGGAGAGGTAGAATCACCCATTTCTATTTATTGATATTCGAAGAAGAACGAAACTGAAAGGCACCCAGCAAGCACATATTATACCACTATATTAACCCCCCAACGCGGGAGAGGTAGAATCACCCATTTTTATCATTGATATTCGAAGAAGAACGAAGCCCAAAGGCACCGAGTAAGCACATAATATATATACCACTATATTAACCCCCCAGCGAGAGAGAGGTAGAATCACCCATTTCTATCTATTGATATTCGATGAAGAACGAAGCCCAAAGGTACCGAGTAAGCACATAATATACCACTATATTAACCCCCCAGCGAGAGAGAGGTAGAATCACCCATTTCTATCTATTGATATTCGAAGAAGAACGAAGCCCAAAGGCACCGAGTAAGCACATAATATACCACTATATTAACCCCCCAGCGTGAGAGAGGTAGAATCACCCATTTCTATCTATTGATATTCGATGAAGAACGAAGCCCAAAGGCACCGAGTAAGCACATAATATACCACTATATTAACCCCCAAAGGTGATAGTGGTAGAATCACCCATTTCTATCTATTGATACTCGAAAAATAACGCAACTGAAAGGTACCCAGCAAGCACATAATATACCACTATATTAACCCCCCAACGAGGGAGAGGTAGAATCACCCATTTCTATTTATTGATATTCGAAGAAGAACGAAACTGAAAGGCACCCAGCAAGCACATATTATACCACTATATTAACCCCCCAACGAGGGACAGGTAGAATCACCCATTTTTATCATTGATATTCGAAGAAGAACGAAGCCCAAAGGCACCGAGTAAGCACATAATATACCACTATATTAACCCCCCAGCGAGAGAGAGGTAGAATCACCCATTTCTATCTATTGATATTCGAAGAAGAACGAAGCCCAAAGGCACCGACTAAACACATAATATACCACTATATTAAACCCCCAGCGAAAGAGAGGTAGAATCACCCATTTCTGTCTATTGATATTCGAAGAAGAACGCCCAAAGGCACCGAGTAAGCACATAATATACCACTATATTAATCCACCAACGAGGGAGTGGTAGAATCACTCATTTATATCTGTAGTAAATGGGAGAGTTAGCCGTGGCCATTTTAACTTAAAAATTTCACAGAGAACTAAGTTCGAAAAAATCGCTACTGTTGTGGCAAAGCCGCCATTTGCTTAGTAATTTTGACAAAGTGTTTAAGAAGATAATGGACATGTAAATAAGTATATTTATTATAGTATACATTTAATATTGTTCCCACTCTGTCCGATATTTTGTTTCCAAAATCGTAATTGGCCATTTTCGCTTTTTGTGTACAAAGCACCAAAGCTAATTTGAAACAAACACAGCTGGTACAGATAAAACAGGTGCGTTGGTGCTACAGTGGATAGCGTTCCGGGTATTATAAAATTATTCTCGGTAAAATAGAGATGTCCCTCTGCTGTGGTATTGTGCAGCCTCCTGTGATTCATGAAATATCATACGCGTGATATCAGCTTAAAAGAACAAATTGACAGTTATATTGATTTTTAGCACTTCTTCATTATTTACGATAAGATTTGTGCGCATGGACATAATACCTTTGGCTTTCTAATGTTAAATAATTTTCTGCTGTTGTACATGTTACACATGCATCAAAAGATTGCGATTATATAGTGGCGTGTCCAAGTGTGATGTGCAAAGTAGAGTTAAAAATTTGGACGATATCTCTAATTAGGCGCATATTGCAAGACTTAAATCGTAGATGATCATAGTATGAGGGATTATCCAAAATCGGGAAAATTGGCGAAAATCGATCGAAAATTGGTAACATTTTGGGAAAACTGGCAAAAAATGAGAAAAAAAATTAAGTCACGATCAGTCTAGAAAATTCCCACCTTGACGACCCCCTGCCGACTGTCTCATACCGCTGGGGGCGACACCCTCCTCTTCCCCATGCGCCCGCTATTCTCCTCGGACTTCGGACCTAGCCTAAAATGGCTTGAATGTATCTTGAAATGTATGGCATAAAACGTACATTACGCACTTGCATGCACAACTAGCTTTACTGTACTACCAAAATCTATGTCATGCATTAGTTGAATTTGTAATACTTGATCGTTTCTGTGTTACTAAAGCAATTAATATGATAATCAGCGATATTTTATAAAAACAAATGAACTAAATTCAACAAAAAAATAACATTTAGCACGTTCGATTATCGACAGTCAATTATATGCGGGAATTTGAGCTGACCAAATCTTAAGTGTAGCTTTAACTACTAGTACGGGCAACGGTTACTACCGCCGCTTACATAATTAATTGTATTTCGTATTCTGAATTTAATAAATTTTTCTTTTCATCTCAAAAACTCTGATATTCCGTGTTACGCTTTATGAGTAAAACAAAAACCACATTTACTGCGTCGCATGAAGGTTTGTCTATCATGACTTCTAATGGACGTGGAACATATTTCTTTCCGTTGGTTTTCGACAAAATAATTAACAGCAATGTCAGAATATAAAATTTTGATAACATAGCTGCTAAACCTTTATGGCTAAACGGTAACTGTTGATCTGAAAATTTAGGTTATATAAATATTTGTAACACCGCTTATATAGTTAAAGTCATTCATGGAAATACGTTAACACACATTTAGCTAAATTAGCTGTATTACAAGTTAGTTGTAGCACATGTAAGCGTGCGTTAAGTGATATATGCGCACGGTTGTGTTATTTAACTCCTTCAAACGCTAACGCACTCCTCTGAACTCGTCACAACCGTTCGTACAAAGCACTTAACACAGGATGGCTGTTCTACAACTATTAGTTATATCAAGAGTGCATTAGGGAAGAGTGTGACACTTCCCTGCACTCACATATAAACCCGTGTTTGATGACACGGGCGTGTTCTTGGGGGTTGAGATGGCCCGACCCCATCCAGTTTCTGGGGGGGAGGTAGCTCGGACCCCCAATTTCTGGGGGGGGGTCGGTTCAAAAGCAGCTGCCTCCCCGGTTCAAAAGCAGCGGTTCAAAAGTCCGACCGACCTCCCCCCAAAAAATCGGGGGTCCGAGCTACCCTGCAGAAACTGGGGCTGGGGTCAGGGCATCTCGACCCCACCCCAGAAACTGGGGGGTCAGGCCGAAAACGGCCGTGTCATCAAACACGGGTTTATATGTGAGGGCGCAGGGAAGTGTCATACTCTTCCCTAATGCACTCTTGCTTATATCAGTAGAGATTTAATGTTTAGAAAGATCGGATGTGTACTGTAGAAAACGCAAAAACACTGATCAAATATTTGATAAGTAATTCCAGTTTCAACAGGTTTCGGTTCAGTTGACAGGTGGTCTCTGTAAATGTCGCTGCCTCATTTCTCAATTTTGGATTATCATTGCGTTCAGTTAGTGAGTTAAAATATATCATAGGTGTTCATACGGCGGAAATGATTCTCCTAAGCTATATTTACAATGCATACTGAGTGCATGTTAATTTTGTTAAAAAGTATGACACCCTTCATTTTTTGCGCATCTTGGCTAAACGATGTCCTCAAGACAATATGAACTGAACGAAGTACAT
>JASANE010023448.1:0-29776 GCA_030248225.1 Trileptium ribeirensis
TCCATCGTGGTAATACAGTTGACATAGTCAAAACCGTACTTTCAAATATCTGAACGCAAGGTAGGCTACAGCAGTTATCTGTATCACAACTAGTTGTAAAGGTTCAAAAGGAGGTGTTTATATTTGTGGCTGATTTCGTATCGTTTTCCTAAAATCCTTGCGTCCCCTAACAGTGATCACTGATTGTAGTAAGTCTATGACACATTTCTCCTGACAGAAGGCTACCTCGGAATGTTTGAAAAATATCATAAGCCCTTTACTTTAAGGCTACTCGGACTGTTTGAAAAACACCATAAGCCCTTTACTTTAAGGCTACTCGGACTGTTTGAAAAACACCATAAGCCCTTTACTTTAAGGCTACTCGGACTGTTTGAAAAACACCATAAGCCCTTTACTTTAAGGCTACTCGGACTGTTTGAAAAACAGCATAAGCCCATTACTTTAAGGCTACTCGGACTGTTTGAAAAACACCATAAGCCCTTTGCTTTAACCACACTCATTCTTGCTCATTGCCCAGATAATATTTTGTTGCTCTGATTACAGGTCGATCGTGCAATTACATTCCAATGCTTCTACATGGAAGCCGACAAGACAGTGAGCCAAGACCTCGAGGTGTCTCCACTGACCACAAGCCTTCAAACTGCAATTGTCCCAATGCCCATCTGTCGCTACGATATTCTTGATGGTCCTGACGGTAGCCCTGTTAAGTAAGTATTGCAGAGATTTTGTGTCAAGCCAGCAACATCAGGTGTTGTTTATGATCTGTAAATGCTTAACAAACTTTAACAATTATAATGCAGTGACGTATATAGCGTATTGAACACTAGGTGTCCTATTACGCAAAGTCCCGTTTATTCATACTGACGTCCTACTGTTTTGCCATTAGCTATATCTTTAATTTTAAAAGGATAGTGGCAGGGTAATAGTGTCATTTAAACGATAGTGGCAGGGTAAAAGTGTCACTTAAAGGATAGTGGCATGGTAATAGTGTCGTTTAAAGGATAGTGGCAGGGTAATAGTGTCATTTAAAGGATAGTGGCAGGGTAATAGTGTCATTTAAAGGATAGTGGCAGGGTAATAGTGTAATTTAAAGGATAGTGGCAGTGTAATAGTGTCCCCTAAAGGATAGTGGCAGGGTAATAGTGTCATTTAAAGGATAGTGGCAGGGTAATAGTGTCATTTAAATACTTTGATCTGTCTGCTTTTATGCGCTCTTGGTAACATTAGTCACGGAGATTTAATTAATTCGTTCAAATATTCTCTCGTATCAAATTCAATTTTATAAAACCTGTAGTATTAGGTGCTGGAAGTGATTTTTGAAAAATCATCGAACGTAGTAGTTTAGATTCGGCTTTCAAAGTTTAATAAACTGTTCAGCGCTATTTTATAACGTTGCCACTTTATGAACAAAGGTTGTAGTTAAATATATATTTCATATCTTTTGCAAGATTACATTTTTTGCAAAGTTTGCATTTATATAGAATATAGAATGTATTTAAAGAAGGCTAAGATTTTAATATCTACTTGTCTCAGACAATATCTAAAAACAAAGATATATCTTTCGTATTTTCGTTTTGGTGCTCATGGATTCCTGGATGTTTGGAACACCCACAGGAAATCTTAGGTCGAAATGTACGATAGTAGGCTCCATCAGATACTATTGAATGGGGAAGCCAAGAACGACCACATCATCTTATGATATAAACTATATGAATGCAAACCGAGTGTTATAGAGTTCTTGCAAAATTTTTTATTATATAATCATCTTTGTACTGAGTGATTATTGGAAATCAGTATTTACAAAAAAATGCAATATATATATATATATATATATATATATATATATATATATATATATCTATATATATATGTTGTAACTAATTGGACATTCCAAAAACTATGAAAATATGTGGGATTTGACTTTAAGTGAGAATCAGCGATATTATATTGAATGTTAATTTTTTTGACATGTAATATCTACTATTGACATAAAAAATTAGCCTTCAGCTATGTAATTGTTGGTTTGAAGCATATTTGACATTGTCGGAATTACGGTTTAACATAAAATGATTGAGTAGTCATAGGCTATCCAGGATCAAAAAATGCTCATTCTACATGTGGTGCCACACCAGCGTCAATTTTGAACGTCATAGAATTAACTCGAACCTCTTAGGATGCTATCTGATAACTACTCATAATATTATTCAGTGTTGGATTGCTTTCAGATACGTCCTCGTCGGCCAGTCGGTGTACCACAAATGGACTTGTGACTCGGATACCGTCGACACTTTCTGTATGGTCGTTCATTCGTGCACTGTCGATGATGGAGCTGTAAGTCATTTGTGTCCTGTTTTTATGTACCGTCATTTATGAGCAAACTGAGCCTTTGCTAACTCTTAAGGTTTCGCGTAGAAACGAAGCGAAGAATAGTGGCATACTGCAAAGGCAGAAGACATATATGTCAACATCGGTTGATCATTGAGTATGACTATCTTAAAAAACTCAATTTTCCAACTTTTAATGCATCATTTACGATAAGATGCGTGCGCCAGGGCCAAATTATGTCACACGTCCAACTCAACTAGTTCGGGTGAACTATAGCTTAGCTGGACTACTATGGTACATTTTTATAGCTTAGCTAGTCTTAATGTGACAAACAGGGAGCTTAGCTAGGCTCTGCGTGACAAACGGAGCGTCCGGCTGAACTGTCAATTGAGAAATTTTATTTAGTATTGTGCTTAGTGTAATAGCATTTTGTTCTATAGTATTTTCACATTAATTCTAGGTTATATATTTGTTTTAATATATACAACTAACATTTTCAGCTGTATGCCGCTTTTGGGGCATTATTTAAATACGTATAATAAAACTTGATGTTCGCGGACTAAGTAGTCACTGGCTTAAGTTATAGGGCTCAGCTGTACGCCTCGTGACAAAAGCACAGTCCGGCTCGACACTGGATGACAAATGCATAGCCTAGCTAGGCTATTCAAAATTTTAATAGTCGAGCTAGACTGTATGCGTGACATAGTAGTTAGCCAAGTTGAACGCGTGACATAATTGGGACCATGCGCACGCATCTTATTGTAAATGATGCATAAAATATAAACTTTCTAATTATATTTTTAAACGTATTTAAAGGCATTTTTAATATTTCAGCTTTGTTTCGGTTCATACTTTCATTCTCACTAAGATTAGCAACGCTCATATCAGTTTACTTGAGATTATAGTTTATATATCATCGAATTGGACCGCGCACAACTGAATCAAAATCGTGTTTTTATTCTGCTTTCAATTTCAGGGTGACAAAGTGGATCTTTTGGACGGCGAAGGCTGTGCTATCGACAAATATTTACTCCGAAACTTGGAATATCCAACGGATTTGATGGCCGGCCAAGAAACTCACGTCTTCAAATACGCCGACAGGAATCAACTGTTCTTCCAATGCCAGATTGCGATCTCCATCAAAGTAAGTGTGGCGGTGACAGATGACAAGAAAGATAGCAGGATAGTCCCTAAGAGATTTGGTTGCTGGTAATGAGTCCAACTTTATCACTTTTATAATTCTATATATTATAAAATTAAGAGCTGGGGTGAAAAGAACTTTTAACGATATATACCTAAATATAATTATTTCATTTAGACGAAAGTTCGCTGTATATCCATATCTATTAGCGAGAATACATAACCATATACATACCAGAAATTTAATGAAACAAAAATATTCCAAACGTTTGTTCTAGCGATTTACAATACAGCTTTGAAGAGACAAAATGTTGGTTGACCTTCGTAAAAACGGCAATCTATATTATCATTACATGTTCCAGTTTTGACCTTGCCAAGAGGTTGAAAGTATTAGTGTCCTGTAAACCATTGATAACTTGGATAAACATTTAATGAGATTTGTGATAAAAATATAAGACGTTACATCAAAACAGAACATGATCTTAGTGCAGAATTGATGTATTTAGCAATCAAACTTTGACTCTGTTGTCCAATGTTTGTATTTTAGGAGCCGAACCAAGACTGTCCGCTGCCGCAATGCAAAGCGCTCGCCCGACAAGCTCGTGCCAAACGCTCAGCGCCTGCTTTCAAACCCGACCTTGCCGCTGGAACCGTGGATGTCAGCTCAATCATTGACGCACTCGACCTCATCGAGGATCAATCGAAGGCTGTTCTTCCACCTGGCCTCAATGCTTCGCCCCATTTCCGCCATCTCAATGCGCCCAAAGTGGTTCGAACCCTGCCTGCAGTTGCTAATCCGGGCGATTTCTGCCTGTCGCCACTCGGATTCGGTGTATTCATCGCTGTTGCTGTTCTCGTGTTTGTTGCTGCTGTTTTTGCCACAACGATGATGTTTCTACGAAGAAATAAATATTAAATAACCAAAAATATTTGTGCCAAAACGATTTGTAATGCCAAAAATACAATATTTTTGTGAGTTTTAAATCATATTGACTTAATGTTTTCCTAACCCTAAGGTACACGCATCTTCCGTTCCATCTAAACCATTGTTAATTTGAGAACAACTGCTCGAATATTGTACTAAGCGCACTTAAAATTTTGAATTTGTATTCAGGTTTTTTACTCGTTATGAGGCGTCCAGATTTCGAGTAGTATTTTGAAGCTTGTGTTACAAAAATATACATTCGAAAATGTGCGTTGTAAAAAATTAATAGTTTGAAATAATTGATTCACTTGGTTCCAAATTTTAGGTACCATAAGACCATGGAATGACTGTGTCGTTAGAAATATAAGTTTGCAATAATAGTTTTAGTTCTAGTTAACGGTACAAAGACTCCTTCAAATGTTATACAGTTTGGCAAAGCTTCTCATAACAACTTTAAAAAAGAAAAGAATTCTGTTATTTACTGAGACAACATAAGGTTATTTTGTAAAATAAAATCAACTGTGTTGGCAGTTCAGGTAGTTGTTCCACGTTGACTATTCTGTAAAGTTTCTCAATATGAAAGAAACAATTTAAATTCGGTGAATGCATTTCGGTATTGTTTAGACATTCAGTGGGATCCTTTAGCTAGCAACAAACTGCTTTATTTAGTATTATTAGTCTTCATCCAGTGATGAAAATCGAGTTTATTCAGTGAAAATCCAGACGTGCCTGGGTTTATTGGTCTGTTATACCCCTATAGTTGTGATGAATCCATAATGCTTGTTTCATGAGAACTTAGGACCGCGCTATACCGTTTTGTGGTATAACGATGCATAAACTCCACGTTATCAGTTGGAGTGTTCGTATCACAGACCACAACATTTAAGGGTTTATTTTACTTGTGTCTGTCTTCGTAATCACATTTTTCTTCAGTAATTATTATAGCATTTCCATGATGTATTCGATGCCATATACTTAATATTACGAAATAAAATTAAAATTGCGTATTTTCTTGAATTTAGTGTACTAAAGGTTCAACTGTTGTTGGGAATTATTTTTGTAGTGTTCGGTATTAACCGGCTTTTGATACATTACAGGGATGTACCTGACGCTTGATGTGGTTCGCAGAGTCTTTGTTTATGGTTTCTGATTCGGCATATTCGGGCATTCAGACTGAAAATTTTAGCCAGAAAACAATTTGTTTGTATATCAGGTGTCTTGTAAAAGCATAGGATTAGCTACTTAGGTAGGATGCAAGGTTTAGAAAAGCAGAGCAGATTTAGAAATATCGTTAGCGCCAGGCATGAAGATTCAAAATTTAGCTACAGAACAATTTGTGTGTATATCATATGCCTTGAATTATAGGATTAGCTACATAGGATGGAAGGTTTAGAAAAGGGGAACAGATTTATGCGTGAGTCCATTTTAGGTGTGTACTCCAAGGTGTACACCTAAGGGAAAATCGTGATTTGTTCGTATTTACCGCTTTTACGATCGTGAACTGACTTGAGAAAAGAACAAAACAGGTGCACGCACCAAAGTAGACTCACGTATTAAAAATAAGATCAGTGGCAGGCATGGAGACTGAAAATTTAGCCACAGAACAATTTGTGTGTATATCATATGTCTTGTAATTATAGGATTAGCTACATAGGATGGAAGATCTAGAAAAGGGGAGCAGATTTAGAAATAGCATTAGCGCCAGGCATAGAGACATAAAATTTAGCCGTAAAACAATTTGTATGTATATCAGATGTCTTGTAAGTACAAGATTAGCTGCAAAGGATGGAAGATTTAGAAAAGGGGAGTAGATTTATGCGTGAGTCCACTTTAGGTGCGTATACCAAGGCTGTTTTTTTGTCAAAATCACGAATTGATTTTCGCAGAAATTTGCGTTCATATTTTGCCATTTGTATTCGCATTTTTGTGAACGCGAACATGGGATGTGCGATGAACGAATGGAATTTACGTTCGCGTACATCTGATCATGTCGCAGGTATGTCCGCTTTCGTCAAATGACATTCTAAATAAGACTGCTATTTTCGCCGTCTATTTGTATATTATAGCATATGGTAAAAACACTATTTGGCAATCGCGTTTTAACATCGGTATTTCATATAATATTCGGGATTCCCAACATCTATACCTTTTTTCGCTACTTGGCAATCGCATTTTAACATCGGTATTTCATATAATATTCGGGATTCCCAACATCTATACCATTTTTCGCTATTTGGCAATCGCGTTTTAACATCGGTATTTCATATAATATTCGGGATTCCCAACATCTATACCTTTTTGCGCTATTTGGCAATCGCGTTTTAACATCGGTATTTTATATAATATTCGGGATTCCCAACATCTATACCATTTTTCGCTATTTGGCAATCGCGTTTTAACATCGGTATTTCATATAATATTCGGGATTCCCAACATCTATACCATTTTTCGCTATTTGGCAATCGCGTTTTAACATCGGTATTTCATATAATATTCGGGATTCCCAACATCTATACCATTTTTCGCTATTTGGCAATCGCGTTTTAACATCGGTATTTCATACAATATTCGGGATTCCCAACATCTATACCATTTTTCGCGCATCAAAACGCCAAATTGTAAATATTAGAATTTTATATATTTCTTTTACCAAAGAGAATTTTCAGCTGATATAAATGAATACAGACTATTTTGTGTTGTTATAACAGCAGATGGAATATAACATTAAAGAGGCTTTAAAAGCAACGCGGTTGAAAAAGTCGAAGAAACTGACATTTTAGTTAGTGGATGCAAATAATATTTTGATATAGGCTATTCTGAGGGTTTTAATACGAGCCTTGATCAAATTCCTGGCTTCAAGCGCAGCCTGAGTTATCGTATCTCCGTCCACCGTCCCTGTTTCTTCGGAAACACTACCTTGAATGCGAACAATACACCGATCCAGATCCAAAAGTAAATCTGCCTGGACTTGAAGTCCTTTAGATTCCAAACGCACTGTTTTAGAAAAATTCGGTTCGGAAATGGCACCTTTAGAACTGTATTGCCGTATTAATTCTAAAACTCTATCTTCATCAAGCAAGTTCCGATTTTGTTCCGGAGATTGAGTCATAAGAAAGAAAATTAAAAAAAACAGTCGTAAGTCGATAACGCAAATCGTGCAATGATTAGCAACTGCTGAAAAACCGTTTACAACACTTTAACTATCACCGTAGCTAGCTCCGATTTTGAATATGCTAATTTTCTGTACAAACAAAAATATCAATATTTTGTCAATTATTCATCCTACGCAGATACTGATCGACAAGTCCACAGTGTTCAGGCAAATCAGCTTACTAACACACTCTCCCGGAGTTAAGCTATATAGGGATCATGCCAGCACACAGTTGCATATGCGACTGCTGTATATCTCAATATATAAATATTCACAGTATCTATCTTCCAGTTGCGTTTGGTATAATGTTTTCAATTAGCCTAAATTATCAGCAAACATGTCATTTGGCAAATATTCTTTAGGATATAACTTGAAAAATGACGCCTAAAAATGCTCTGTATCGCTAATCATAATTAGCAAAACGTATATTTGGTGTAGATTTGCAAACAATGGCAAAGCTTATACTGGAAACCTTTCTACCTTGATCAGATCATAAAGTTTGTGTTTACCTTTTCCAGTAGATGAGTCGGTACATGTTAGCACATATGGTATACACTCGGTTTACGTATCTCTACGAGTTTAGAGCGGACCTGTCCCTTTGTATCAGTCCATTACGAAAATTATAAAGCGCAAATTTACGTTCATTTTATAAGATACTAAAGCAACGAAAACGACACTCTGTTAATAAAACGTTTAGATATTTCTGTAGTTAGGATAGAATTCTAGTACATATCGATGTTGCACTTAATAAGCTACTTGTTTTAGCCGTCTTTGTCTGATACTTCCGCTGCCCCAGTCCTAGGTCGAATGTCGTTCGCGAATTTCGGTACCACGAAGTCGAAGGAACGTCTTTGTCTGATACTTCCGCTGCCCCAGTCCTAGGTCGAATGTCGTTCGCGAATTTCGGTACCACGAAGTCGAAGGAACGTCTTTGTCTGATACTTCCGCTGCTCCAGTCCTAGGTCGAATGCCGTTCGCGAATTTCGGCACCGCGAAGTCGATGGAACTTCTTTATCTGATACTTCCGCTGCCCCAGTCCTAGGTCGAATGCCGTTCGCGAATTTCGGTACCACGAAGTCGAAGGAACGTCTTTGTCTGATACTTCCGCTGCCCCAGTCCTAGGTCGAATGCCGTTCGCGAATTTCGGCACCGCGAAGTCGATGGAACTTCTTTATCTGATA
Source organism: Trileptium ribeirensis (assembly GCA_030248225.1). Taxonomy (NCBI): domain Eukaryota; kingdom Metazoa; phylum Nematoda; class Enoplea; order Enoplida; family Thoracostomopsidae; genus Trileptium; species Trileptium ribeirensis. Next base: position 8,723 of record JASANE010023448.1, read on the forward strand.
CTTCCGCTGCCCCAGTCCTAGGTCGAATGCCGTTCGCGAATTTCGGTACCACGAAGTCGAAGGAACGTCTTTGTCTGATACTTCCGCTGCCCCAGTCCTAGGTCGAATGCCGTTCGCGAATTTCGGTACCACGAAGTCGAAGGAACGTCTTTGTCTGATACTTCCGCTACCCCAGACCTAGGTCGAATGTCGTTCGCGAATTTCGGTACCACGAAGTCGAAGGAACGTCTTTGTCTGATACTTCCGCTGCCCCAGTCCTAGGTCGAATGTCGTTCGCGAATTTCGGTACCACGAAGTCGAAGGAACGTCTTTGTCTGATACTTCCGCTACCCCAGACCTAGGTCGAATGTCGTTCGCGAATTTCGGTACCACGAAGTCGAAGGAACGTCTTTGTCTGATACTTCCGCTGCCCCAGTCCTACGTCGAATGTCGTTCGCGAATTTCGGTACCACGAAGTCGAAGGAACGTCTTTGTCTGATTATTGATTATAGGTGACGATTACTTCATCACGAGATTAAGGCACTGGCCAAGTTCAACGTATCATTTTTGCATAGTAGACAACAAAGTCATTGAAAAGTTGTTATAAAAATTTAATACGTCTATTTACTCCTTCGGAAAGAATTATTGTAATGTTAATAGTTTATGCAATATTTAATTTCGCATTAAAATGTGGATTATTTGAAACCGTTGTCACAATATTATGCTTTTTGAATAGGAATTTATTTTCAATACCCTGCCATTTATTTTCGGTTTACAGTGTTATAAAACTATTGCTAAATCAAAAATATAGTTAAGTTAAAGTGACGTTGTCTAAAAATCTTAGACTCATATTAATTTTTATTTTGACATATAATTTAAGACTCTTAAATTCTTGCATATCTATAAAACTCAAAGATTCTAAAAACACTTAATAATTTAATCGACGTTTACATCATGATCGACAGACTCAAACTAGTACATTTTATTGGTAATCACCCTCCGTGGTGGCTGTCTAGCACTCCCATAGATCATGATACGATAATTCCGGATCATTATTTACAAATTTTGAATAAACAATCACTAATTCCACAAACGTATGCTGCCTTCATAAAATTCATCAAGCCTGCAATAATTGAGCTCTTCTATATGCGCCAAAGTGGACCCAATGGTTCGTCGTTTCAACAATTTACAAAATATTTATCAGCGAACAGGATAAGTTTTTCACCACCGTATAGTTATGCCAAGGCAGATCGACTTCGAGACGTTGATTTCTTGACGCCACCAATTAGAATATCCTTTACGGCAGTTCTTTTGAATCCGTTTTATGCGACCGAAGTTATCAATCCATTGCGTGTCTTTGGTGCCTCAATGATGGCCATGTGTACACTAACTAGCTTTATTACTACGTTATTGCTATTTGTATATAATCACGTTCTCGGTTCTGATCAGATGCAACTATTATGTTCATCGGTTTCTGCCGCTACAGATTCGATAAATATGTCAACATTTCAAGGCATCGTTTCGTTTTGGTACATGATACATTTTCAGGTCAGTGCCATTCGTTGGAAATTAATGATGTCCCTCAAATGTGATTCACGTTACAATCTAACCAAAGCCATATTTTTATTTAATTTCTTTGCTATACCAGCGAACGGCGTACTTCTGCAAAAGCTGTTCAAGAAACATTTTTTCCAGTCATTAGCTGTGAATCTTCGTAATCCTTTGGACACAATAACGCACAAGCATCAGCTGGGAACGCTGCTGAATCAATATCAGCCTATTACGTACAGCAAACTATGGCTTGGCTTTCAAAGCATGTTAACGCCTGAAACCAGCGAAATATTAAACTCGAAAACTATTGAGATGTCATCATCTGCGATTACTGAACTAATTACATTTCATTCTGGTTATATTGTTCCAGGAATAGACTCGGTTAGCGCATTGTACATAAAAAATTCAGCGCCTTTGTCGGCAAATATTAACATGAAGGTACTTGACGACTCGCATCCTCTTATTGTAACGATGTTCACATTCCAGCACCAGCGGCCTCCGAAAGCGCGCATATTTTTCTTTCATCAAGCTATGGTCGAGTCGGGATGTTATTTGAGAATACATTCGCGGTCACTTCCATTTCGAGGCTATGTGGAAACTCAAAGGCAACACTCAAAAACTTTTCGAATATCACTTTTATCATACCGAACAGTGCTACGGCAATACGGTTTTCTGATCGCAATACTAGTTTGTGCAGTTTGGGTGGAAATAATATATTATCGTTCATTGCCAAAAGAGTTCGTCGCCTAAATTCCGTTTTGAACATGCTTTCCAGTTACTTTTTTATCAAATTATAGAAAACTTTATTGTAGTAAAAGATCATTTGATGATTTGACGCTTTAATCAGGAAACATATGTATGTAACCATGTAAAAGCAACAACATGCCGACTAAATGATACACTGCTACAGCGCAGGTGCCCAACATTCGTCGGCTTGGTCGCGCAGAGGGTGGTGGTGGCGGGATAGGCGAGGGCTTAAATTTTTAGAGACCTATAATTTTCTTCCAAAAAATTTTGCTATAATTGCTAAAATTTTGCTAATCATTTGCTAAATACTCACGGCCTACATTCGCGATTTGACAACTACCGCGAATGTTGGGGTTTATTTTGAAGAAAACCTTATTTACAACTGTTCAAACTTAACTACGTAATTATAAATCTATATATTAACAACCACATGATATAAATAATAAAGTAATGGTGAAATTTCGTATAGACCCTTGGTGTCACATTTACCTTGGCTATAGCCAAAGTATTAAATGAAACAAATATAGCACCGGCCTCTAAAGGTGATATTGGCCACTCAACCAAAGCAAATAGGCTTGCTACAGACTAAGCTTAAGAATAGTTTCTGGTTTCTTCACTGCCGACCCCGAGCGTCCCGCTCTAAAGCTATTTTTTCTAATAATATAACCACTGGTCCTTAAAGGTGACACAGGCACCTTAAGTAATGCAAATAGGCTTGCTACAGATTAAGCCTAAGAATAGTTTCTGGTTTCTTCACTGCCGACCCCGAGCGTCCCGCTCTAAAGCTATTTTTTCTAATATTATAACCACCGGTCCTTAAAGGTGACATAGGGACCTCAAGGAATGCACATAAACTTGCTTCGATATAAGCTTAAGAATAGTTTTTGATTTCTGCCAGGTTTATCATCCATCAGGAGTCAGCTGGATTTGAACCGGTGTAAAAATACCGACAAATGGAACATCTCACGATGTAGCTGAGCATGAAGAAGAAATGCAACAAAACTGTGGAATCATACTCAAGCTAACGCAATGTTATACGTTATACGTGCGCTAAGGAATTTACGTTTTTGGAGTACGAGCGAAGGATCTGAAATAAGGGCTTCTGTCCACCAGAACTAAGCGTAGAAGCCACCATATACACTTGGACGCGGTCAGCAAAATGCTATGCTAAACCACAAAATAGTGAGCGCGAACAGCGCATACGCGTTGCTAGATCACAAATTGTATAGGCGTACATAAAGGAAAATCGTGATTTGTTCGCGTTCATCGCATTTACGATAATGAACTACTGACATGACAAAAGAAAAACCCAGGTGTACGCAACAAAATGAACTCGCGCATTAGAAATAACATTCTTGGCACAGAGATTAAAAATTCAGCCAGTAAACAATTTATGTGTATATCAGATGCCTTGTAAGTATATAATTAGCTACATTGGTTAGGAGATTCAGAGGAGGGTATCATCAGAGCGTTCTTAGATTTGTCGCTGAAACACGGTTATAAACTTCTGTTACTACTGAGCTAAAAAATACACCACAAAGATAGCTTTTATATCTGTCTCCTGGAGGAGCTGTTGCAACATTTATCCGATCTCGGTGCGTTCCCACCACAATGGGTATACGGCTTCGGTTTATGATTCCGCTTCCAGAAACATTGCATTTGCTGCTTTCAGGAATAGACATCGATTTTGTTGCTGCTAAAGTTAAGTGAGCATCATTATATGATTGTTACGGCCAATGTAACTTTTTGGCCCCGAATTATAATGCATGCAATGTCATTCTCGATATACTAAGCCTAAGCCTTAGTCTTAGACTAAGCTAAGATATTTATACGAGACATACACTAAGCCTAAGCCTAAGTCGGAAGGCTGCTGCATCCGAACCCCCTTCTCTAAGCTGTTCTTTTTTAACGTTATAACTACCCGCTCCTGAGGGTCACATGGGCCACTGTTACGATAACTTAATAACTTTTTGCCGAAGATGTAGCAATATATACTACCGGCTTTGGCGTAAGAAGGGGGGGACGTCTTTAAATAGCCCAAGAACATTCTTCAGAATAAGAAGGACGAAATAAAAGTACGACAAGGTTATATTATTTGTCACCAGTCTTCCATATTTGAATTCAGGACGTTGATAGATAGTTTTATCGCGTTTCTACAAACTGTAAAACTGAGTCGTCTTTTCGTTTGCCGTGTAGCATGGTGTTGTATCATATGACCATGGCGGGTTTTAATACAAGGTACCAAAGTCACCCTGAGTGGCGTAACTGAAATCTAGGCCATGCATATGTCGATGTACAAAGGCCTAAGCCTTAGCCGTACTCAAAATGCTTAAGATTTTACATGAGCTTTGAACTTTGCCCAATTACAGAAAAGGCTAGTAATCAGTTACTAGCTAGGCCAGGCGAAAACACAACGATCATAGTTTTGACATTATTTCAGATCATTAATACCGGTTTGCACATAACCACAAAAGGACACTAAATGACTTGAGCGCAAGCTGGTAACGCTGGGTTTCAAAGTACAGTTTTAAACACAGGCTTAAAGACATAGCAGTAGGCGAAAAAATTTCAAAGCACAGGCTTAAAGACATATAGTAAACTCGGGTAATCACGACAATTTCTTCATCCTCGTTAAGCGCTCGTATAAAACATATACAAAACTGCAGGTTTAATCCCGACACAGCCCAAGCTAATCCCGACATAGCAGGATAATACCGACACTGAACTAAAATTACACCATTCGACATAAGAGTATTAAAAACAGAACAAAAAATCTTAAACTTAATAACATATTATTGCGCTGCTGCATGGCTGATTTCTCGTATCGCGAGATCAATGTCAATTCTAAGAACACTGGCGGTTAGGGAGCGGTCGGAATGAACAAGAAACTTATCCCTACCTAAAAGCGTGATGTAAACATGACAAAGCGTTGTGTAACAGATGTTTTGCAACTCTACTTTACCTACTACCAATATATATTGGGATAGACGCATTCCTGTTCTGTAAGTACTTCGCAAGATGCTTCTCCATAGAATTCCCTTGTCACAGGCATTACATGCGCCGACAATTTCAAGTTTCAGATATGGCAAACTAAAAACTGATTAAAGAACTAAAAGCAAAAATTAGAGAAAAATGTTACTATAATAATTGAAGAGACCAAACAGAAGTGTCACCACTTTTATATTTACATTTCTTCTAGATCGATCTCTCGCACCTCATCTTCAAATAAAGTATATTTGTACATGTAAATGATCTCGTTTCAACACTCTTCCCACAACTGTCATGACACCAAAAACGCACTAATTACATCTGGACCATTCACCACCTGTGTCTTCAAATCATCCACCACAAACACCACATATGTTTTCTTGGAAAATACATTGGGGGAATGTAAATCAAACATCAACGCAGCAATGAATCGGCGATTTCAGTTTGCAGAAATTCTGTTCCCTAATGCATTATCATTTTAATTTGGATTACACGGTGTTCGCGAAAGAATTTAATAGAAAAGTGACGTCACAAATCGACAAACTTTAGTTCTCAAAAATTTGGGTAATTTTATTTAAATTTTCGCGAACACAAAATGGTTAGATTTAAATCGCGAGTGCTGTGTTCGCGAACAGATTTACGGCGAATTTCCACTGATCAAAAAGTGTTCTGTAAAAAAATTTTTCAAAAATACAAATTAGTATTGTTGGCAGGGTCAACTTAAGTTTACTCGCGCATAAAGTAACACATGAATTGCAATTTGTGCAGGAAACCCTTCCTAGGTGCCTGTATCTAGACCAATTATAAATAAACACATGGTCGCGTTGTTGTTTAAGTCTCACTAAGCTATTTCTGCCAGAAACTTCAGCTGTTATATGCGCCGTATCAATAGAAATGTTAAGACACACTAAATTTTTACCAACTAAGAAACGCATACAGATATCACTAAATATTTTTCGCGAATACAGTATATGGCTGTGAAGTTCTGCCGCACGTGTTTGTAAAATGACTGTATATATAAATCGAAAAAATAATTTAGTTCTGAATAAAGACTAATGTTGCCCGGTAAAGCGAACGTTGAAAATGCCTATTTTATTAACATTGTACCCGTAGTCACCAACAAGAAAATGATAACATTCTGCTCCCTGAAATGCAAACTGAACATATGTTATGAAATGGTGCTCACTTAATGCGATCTGCCAGCTAAGGCCCAGATTTTTTCCAATTTTTGCTAAAACACTGTTTCCATTTCTGTAAGTGCTTGAGCCATATCTTGTGTAGACCGTATAAGTTTATATTTCACCATAATCACGTCAAATGTTACATCAAATTTTATCGTAAATGTATAAACGTGCCTATAAAAGTTTACAACACAAATTTTAATAAACGACTTTGTAATAGGCGCTAGGTTTCAATGCTAAGGTACAATGAGCACCAGAAATGTCTGCGCTGGTTAGGGTGAACGAAAATCGAATAGGCTGGAACAAGCTCCGAACAAAATTTCAACAGATTCAAATGTATGCATTCCAAAACCACGTAAAATTTCAGAAAAGCGTTAAAAGAAACTGAAACTCTCAAACAAACATTGAACAATAGACTTCGAATAAAGACTGAAATTATCGAACCACCAATACAACACTAATTTCTGGCATACACTCTAGCTTCACATTCTATATTCATTTCACTTATTCTTCACCGAAGCCAAGTTCGTTTCAAGGTGGAATAAGTTGGCAGCATTTCCCTTGGTGATAAAAATGTTACATCCCTTCATACCTATTTGCACCTCTTTACCAGCAACTACAGCATGCAGTTCAAGCCTTAGTATCGTTGAAAAATGTTTCAACTTGCTTGCTGGCACAGTAACAAATGAGACATATGGTGGAGCGGAATTAACAATTCAAATACCGGAAACGGTTAATTCGCAAAGGAAACATATTTGCGTTTGATTTATATATTAACGGTTTTAAAACTAGCTTTATGTTTATAGGCTCTCATGTCCCACTTGGGGTGCGGCACTAGCTTTCCAAGAGGGCCGTTAACAAAAATACTACACTGTGATAAGTTTAGACACTCTGTCGGTGCAACGAACAACAGACTTTCTATCACCGAGGGACCTCTCGCAACTGATATTGCTACGTATTGCTAACAACGGCCCTGATTAATGCAAGAAAGCAAAGTATAAGCCGAAATATATTGCCAGATATTAAAAATTGAACCACTGTCGGTATTACCGGGAACTGTCGGGATTACACTTGCTCAGTGTCGGGATTAGACGGCTACTGTCGGAATTAGCCTACGACAAATGTTGTCATATCTTTTGAGCGATTGCATATATAAACATTAAACAACATTAGGAGTCTTTATCGATGCCTCAAATATATGTACTACAAAAAGGCAAATGAATTTTTAACTTCTGAGGGTCGAAAAACGCAAATTCGTGTAATATCCAGATGCAAAATTTCTTTGATGTTCACCTAAAAATTCACCTAAAAAACTACATGCGCTGAAGTTCTCTTATACAATAACCACGGATTTGACGCGATGATGCCATGTAAACAGTTGCCAACACATAACATGCACATAATTTATTTAATATTTTTCAAAACACACGATTGCTTGACGTGGTTATTTTTCGTAGTGTCGGGATTACCCGGGCCGAAAGAAACGTCGAGATTACCCGAGTTTACTATAGCCGTAGTCTAAACATTAAATCTTTCCATGAGCCTTAGACTGAGCCCAATTTTGAGTTGCCCCCGAACCCTCGCAGCAAGTTACTCCTTTTCCTAGCATTATATGTAACATAACACCCCTCCAGGGTACTGCTAATGTTCGACCTAATGCCCTTCACTGCGAAGTTTTTGAAAGCGTTGCAACATCTTATATGACTGTAACAGCTGCACAGATCTTTGGAGTATTCGAATTTTGGCTGATGGCTAGGTTCAACCAGTTGCTGTAGCAACTGACCGTAAGATGTATATTTTGGGCAGAACGTAAGATGTATATTTTGTGGTCCAAACGTTCGTTTGCGCTGTGTTGTTTTGTCACTCATGGTAGTTGTAGTCTGTCCAATAAATTGCGTTTTCGTTGTGATTCGATCCAACAGCTAACTCAATTTCCGCGTTTGGTTGTTCACTTGATTTAATGTCACAAAGCTATCTGGTGTCAGTGGGAGATACTTCAACCTCACCCATATAATAGCTTGCACCCTTGTTAAGTGTTCATTTAAATCTATGCTAGCAAGACGAACAGAGCCGTTTGCAAAATCAGGATTGTTTCGTTGGTTAATAAAAACTTACACTCGAGACCGACTCTGCGCGAGTTCGTTGCAATTTTTGAAGATAGGCTCGATCGCTTATAACTCAGGCTCGACCCCACTCTGGGCTCTCTAGCTGAACCTAAAAGTTCGATTCTCACCTATCCCGCGCAGCGATATTTAATATACTGTTGCATTTTCAAGAGTACAATACATTTTCTTGTTAATAGTTGTAGCATGGCTAGTCGTGCCTTCATGGTTTAGAAAGTACCAGTTGTGACTAGTTTATGCGGCGTTCACATTATAATTAACCCAACGTTTAGAACCTATGTACACCATACAGTATCAGGCATACTGTTAACAACAGGGTATCTTAGACACCCCTGTTTTTAATAAATTTTTCAAAGGTAGCTGGCTGCAAGTATTGCAACTTCTCGACAGTGTGAGGCACACTGTGTCTTCTAACAGTGTTATTGACAGTGTTCAGAATTATTTGAGCAATGTTGATATGGGCTAGATAAAAATATCACACATTTAGAAAAACTACACATGACAGTTGACTAATAAACTGCATTAGCTACAGACGGTATCCGTTATAGTTAATTCGCGCCAAATTGGTAGCTAAGGGTGAGTACGACACTGTCAAGAAAAATGTAGTAGCTAGGAGTGTGTGGTACACCGTAGGCAATTGATTTACAGTATGGGTGTCACTCCGACTGTCTATACGGTAGGGTCGCGACTACAGGAGGTCAAAAGGTCCAAAAAGCGGGGACATCACAACGTGAACGCCGCATTAGCCGAAAGCAATAACACGAAGATTTGAAGTTGGAAGCTGCAAATAAATCTCTATGAGCATGGTAGTCATTTCTCTTCTAACTTGTGACATTGTTTAAAGCTTAGAGTTGGTAATCGATAGATAGCTTAGACAGGCAATCACTAATATGCTAAGTCACTATTTTAGATTACAGAATCCATTTCACGGCGATACTTATAAAAAATGATTTAAAAATAAAATTATTTACACAGCGAAATGTGCTAAATACAACAACGATATAAAGTTTATTATTTCAATTTGGTTTCAATTCGATACACGCTTTCCGAATAATATATAAACAAAGAAAAGTATAATAACAGCAATAGCTAAAGCAATAATAGATCGCATATATTATAATAAAAATGATTAGCGGGATATAACAGTGATCTTTGGAGTGAAATTTTAGAAACAAAATCGGGGAAAATATTTTGATGTTCAAAGTTCAGTTAAAAATGTACCTGAACGCTCGGAAAAATCAATAGCGTAGAAATTGGTTCTACTTTTTGCCTAATTTACCTGTATTAGCCATGAATACACCATTCAAAGCCGCCATTCGTCATTAGTGTAAGAGAGTAAAAATCAATTATGTCAGACTGACTACGTGCTCACCTAAAACAGAATGAGTTAAATCGACAACCTTATACTTTTCGTATTCGACTCGCTGACGTGAGTGATTATCTTTCCTGCTACTTCCTTGAGGAGATTCACCAGTAACGTAGTTTGCCTCGAAGTAAAACGCAGAGATAAGAATTTGTATTAGGATTTTCGGATGCTGATATAATATATAAATCAAAAATTTACGACTTTATGGGCACTGTATTTAGATGATATATGAGAAGAATATAATTGTCGCGATTAACAACAGCTTAAATGGCTTATATGATATCATTAGGGTACGTTCACACGTCCAAACGATTGTTAGGTCAGAGTTTGAGCTAATAAGTTCTGTAAAAAATTTTAAACAAAATTTAAACGCATTTCAGGCATAATTTTTAAATATGCTCTGTATGAATTTGAGCTTGTGAGCACTATTAAAACTTTTATAGAACAAAGCATTATCAGAAAATATATGTAAAATATTTTTAAGCAAAATCTCACAAAGCATTGGTAAAATGAAAAATTCAAATTATATCGGAATTCGGCATATTTTTCATTTATTGATTACAAATTGCAACCAAATTTTTTATCAAATTTTGATATTAAATTGGAGGTGAAAACTTGAATGTGGGAACGCACCTTAAAATAGCTATTTCGTAATCGAACAGGCAAAATAATTTGATATGTTAATGTAGCTCAGTAGTAGTAGCAATGTAAGACAGCTGTTGCGAGGAGGTATAGCTTCGTACAGGTTTTTGAAATTGTTTTAAAGTCTATTTCTGTCTTCGCAAGCACATAAACGATGTAGCAACTGCGGCAGCGATAAATACGAGAACAGAAAATGCGACGAATACACCGAATCCGAGTGGCGACAGGCAGAAATCGCCCGGATTAGCAACGGAAGGAAGGGTTCGAACCACTTTGGGCGCATTGAGATGGCGGAAATGGGGCGAAGCATTGAGGCCAGGCGGAAGAACAGCCTTCGATTGATCTTCGATGAGGTCGAGTGCGTCAATGATTGAGCTGACATCCACGGTTCCAGCAGCGAGGTCGGGTTTGAAAGCAGGCGCTGAGCGTTTGGCACGAGCTTGTCGGGCGAGCGCTTTGCATTGCGGCAGCGGACAGTCTTGGTTGGGCTCCTAAAATACAAACATTGGACAACAGAGTCAAAGTTTGATTGTTAAATACATAAATTCTGCAATAAAATCCTGTTCTGTTTTGATGTAACGTCAAATATTGTTATCACACATCTCATTAAATGTTCACCAGTGTTACCAATGGTTTATAAGACGCCAATTGTTTCAACCCCTTGGTGAGATCAAAACTCGAACACGTAATGATAGATACCTTTCACTGATCGTATCCAAGTTGGCCCCTAGTGGGACCCAGGATGACCAACCTGTTTGGTACATTGATATGGATGGCGCTTGCCTCAGTGCCATGACATTTTTAAGCGTAGCGCCACACGCTGGCACTAAGAACATCCCGTACCGCGAATTTCGTATGTGTTTAGCATGAACGTTTTCTTCGTTGGATATATTAATGAGAAAAAAAGCGGATGCAGAACTTTGTATTGTGATCATTTTGCACAGAATTAACATATTTCAATGTACCTGAGCAACTTTGGCATATGCACATTTGTGGGCAAGTACTGCCCTGCATGTCAACAAAACAACGAATAACTATTCTTTAACTCAGTTTGAAATAAACGGTTAGATTCGTACAGCCTTTCGCAAATGATTTATAGATACATGACAACTAAAACATAGCCGAAAATGTGCGCTCTGAAAATTTGAACCAAATCAGTCACCAACTGTTTCTTCTTTGCAGACGATAGGGTCAATTTTTTGTATATCTAAGGAACTGATTTATGGCGTCAAAAAATTCTGGCAAATACTGCTCCGCCAGGGATTTTTTTACTATATTAAATTAAAATTTACCAAATGGGATTGTGTATGAGTGAGCTGTGATATTTGGATTAGAAATAATCTGATTGTCGAGTTTTGATTAAAATCTTGTTGAGGGCTTTTGACATGAAAAGCTTAGTTGTCCCTCACAATAGCGAAATATCAATAGTTATATTTAAAACGAGTTTGAAACAAATTGGACACACAGTGCATTCATTGAAAAAATTACTCGCCCAAATATATACTTCGAATTTCCATCTTCTCCAGTAATAAAGAATGCTCTGAAACATTATTTTTTTTTCTAATTCAGTCACAATTTATTTATATTTAAATTGTCAAGAAGTTAAATTTCTAAAAAAAGCGTCAGGCTACGGAAAAGCGTAGTTAATTAGTTCCAGCCGTTTTTACGAAGGTCAACATTTGTTAAAGCTGTATTATAAATCGCTAGAACAAACCTATGGAATATTTTTGCTTCATTAAATGTCTGGTAAGTATATGGTTATGTATTCCCACTAATAGATATGGATATACAGCGAACTTTCGTCTAAATGAAATAATTACATTTATATATCGTTAAAAGTTCATTTCAACCCAACTCCTTAATTTTATAATAGAATTATAAATGTGGTAATGTTGAACGCATTACCAGCCACCAAATCCATTAGGAACTATCCTACTATCTTTCTTGTCATCTGTCACCGCCACACTTACTTTGATGGAGATCGCAATCTGGCATTGGAAGAACAGTTGATTCCTGTCAGCGTATTTGAAGACGTGAGTTTCTTGGCCGGCCATCAAATCCGTTGGATATTCCAAGTTTCGGAGCAAATATTTGTCGATGGCACAGCCTTCGCCGTCCAAAAGATCCACTTTGTCACCCTGAAATTGAAAGCAGAATAAAAACACGATTTTGATTCAGTTGTGCGCGGTCCATTTCGACGATATATAAAATATAATCTTAAGTAAACTGATATGAGCGTTGCTAATCTTAGTGAGAATGAAAGTATGACCGAAACAAAGCTGAAATATTAAAAATGCCTTTAAATACGTTTAAAAATACAATTAGAAAGTTTATATTTTAAAAGTTGAAAAATTGAGTTTTTTAAGATAGTCATACTCAATTACCAACGGATGTTGACATCTATGCCTTCTGACTTTGCAGTATGCCACTATCCTTCGCTTCGTTTCTACGCGAAACCTTAAGAGTTGGCAAAGGCTCAGTTTGCTCATAAATGACGGTACATAAAAACAGAACACAAATGACTTACAGCTCCATCATCGACAGTGCACGAATGAACGACCATACAGAAAGTGTCCACGGTATCCGAGTCACAAGTCCATTTGTGGTACACCGATTGACCAACAAGGACGTACCTAAATAGAAACGGAAATAATTACGATGAGATATTCGATATTCAATTTACGATAAGAATTACGATATTCTTACTTATTATTATATAATATTATTTATTGCGCTTAACACTTAAAGTGAAAAACTTTAGGGCTTTGCCATTAAACTTCTGTAGGTTATCATGTAAAAATGGCTTTGGGTTTATCCGCGCCGAAGAGGTCGCTCGACAAACATGTCACGACATGGGGAGTTAGAAACGGTTCTGTGCACCGAGAGGTGCGGTTCAGACTACTCGGGGGTTGCATCTACCATCTCTATCAGCATGTAAGGCGCATATCAATATGAAACTCAGAAATGGATGCAGAACATCGGGCGGCCCCGTAACATAGGACAATCATTATAGATTAGCGAACAAAACGAAAGTAACCAGTATCTTTACCATGTTATCTTCGTTCGGATAGTTTAGGTTCGACAAATATAGCGTTTGTAGCATATGTAAATCGGTAGACTTGTTTTTTAACAATTATTTTCGGCACTAAAACATATTGATATACTGGAGTTTTCTTGACGAAAATTACAGCACAAATGTGGAAATTCGCAAGCACAAAAACGAGTCAATATTGTGTCATTTGTACTATTATATTTTCATTTCGATACTTAATTAAGAACAGAAAAGTGAAACTGTTTGCAATTGTTTTGCTCTCAACTTAAAATTATAGGTGGTGCTCACTGAGCTGACAACTGTGTAATGAATATAAGAGGTTGAATTGGAAGGAAGGGATGATGTCCGGTGATCAATTTGGCTCAGCCGGCCGGTCACTCAGGATGGCAAAGAATATTAATATTCTTTTTATCAATAAATTATCATCCACCAACACGGTCAACTTTCGTTTTAAAAATACTTGCAAATCATAAAAAATAGGATTAGACGAGAAAGTGCTGTTTATTTTCTTACTTGACTGGGCTACCGTTTGGTCCATCAAGAATATCGTAGCGACAGATGGGCATTGGGACAATTGCTGTTTGAAGGCTTGTGGTCAGTGGAGACACCTCGAGGTCTTGGCTTACTGTCTTGTCGGCTTCCATGTAGAAGCATTGGAATGTAATTGCACGATCGACCTGTAATCAAACAACAAATTATTTGGGTAAAGCAAAATAAATTTTTAACTGGCTGTAGACAAATGAGTTTCTTATGATTGTTTCTAAAACAATACTTCTATTGTTTTCCAAGTGAACTGTTTCTTAATAAATTAAGGCTGTTAAAATCAAATGATAAAAAAACATGTGGTTTCGCGAAATGTAGTAAACTAGAAAAATATGATTAAAAATGACGCAACAAAAGGGTTTCAGGTATTTTATGACATTAAACATCGGAAATATCATCTCATCTCCAATTTGGTACAAAAAATAAATCAAATTGAAAACTGAGAATTGTTAACCAGATTTGGGCTTTAAAAGATGAGTCGTCAATTCTAGTTGGCAAATGAAAGTACATGCAGTAAAAAATCTATAATCACATCCAACGCGGTTTCTCAGTCGTTGTCAAAAAGTAGCAAACTTCGGTAAAATTAGTTTAAACTACTCCAGAGTTACACCAAGATTTGTAAATAATTTTCCTTATAAGGCATATTATAAACATAAAAATCGCAAAAAGATCGTTTCCGGTGTAGATTCAGGAACTTTTGTTAAAATAGAACGAAGTATATATTTAGAAACTTTGGGTAAAATAGGGCAAGGTGTAGATATAGAAACCTTGGTTAAAATAAGGCGAACTGTAGATTTAGAAACTTTGGGTAAAATAGGGCAAGGTGTAGATATAGAAACCTTGGTTAAAATAAGGCGAACTGTAGATTTAGAAACTTTGGGTAAAATAGGGCAAGGTGTAGATATAGAAACCTTGGTTAAAATAAGGCGAACTGTAGATTTATAAACTTTGGGTAAAATAGGGCAAGGTGTGGATATAGAAACCTTGGTTAAAATAAGGCGAACTGTAGATTTAGAAACTTTGGGTAAAATAGGGCAAGGTGTGGATATAGAAACCTTGATTAAAATAAGGCGAACTGTAGATTTAGAAACTTTGGGTAAAATAGGGCAAGGCGTAGATATAGAAACCTTGGTTAAAATAAGGCGAACTGTAGATTTAGAAACTTTGGGTAAAATAGGGCAAGGTGTAGATATAGAAACCTTGGTTAAAATAAGGCGAACTGTAGATTTAGTAACTTTGGGTAAAATAGGGCGAGGTTTAGATTTAGAAACTTTGGGTAAAATAGAGCGAAGTATAGATTTAGAAACTTTGGGTAAAATAGGGCGAGGTGTAGATTTAGAAATTTTTGTTAAAATAGAGCGAGACGTAGATTTAGATAGTTTATTTAAAATAGGGCGAGGTGCAGATTTAGGAACTTTAGTTAAAACAGGGCGAGCTATAGATTTGGAAACGTTGGTTAAAATTGACGACACTAAAATTTTTCTATGTCCTCGACCTATCACTTTTCAGTCGATTATACACAGTTATATCATCAAGTATTTGCGATAGGTGCTTAAATCATAGTTTAATTATAAAAAGCCCAACTACTGATGGTATTTGAGAATAACCAATCCAATTCTTCTAAGCAACACCCATATAGCCAGAGCCAAGAAGATAGACGATGCGTATAATGGAGTGCTCAATTTTTTAGGCTTAAGGTATAAGAGTTAAGTTATCCTTAAATAGTTTAAAGGGTTTATGTTCAGGGTATAGGTTAAAGTGCTGTCAATATGCTATTACCAAAACCGAGAAATTTTTGTAGCCAAATACACAATGGTATACAGTAAAATTTATTTACTTGAATTTTACTCAAAACACGTTCAAATTAACCAAAAAATCTGTGTTAAATTGAAAATTACCTTACGGACGCAAAATGTCAGGTTTATTGCATGCAAAGAATCACAAGTCTTTAGGTAATAAAATACGGTGTAAAAGTTTCACAAGCATAGAGTACTTCGGCGTCACAGCTATTTCTTAACCTGGTTGTACTATAAAGATGCTTAAAATATCCAGACAACTCTGACATATCCGATTGCTGTGGAAATGATTTGACAAGGTAAGATCAAGCTGAGTCTAATACATCTGAGACTTTAGTCATTCAATTTCATTAGTGGCACAGTCTCTGTGATTCTGAATACAATTTGTCAGTCATAAAATATATTTTTTCACAAATGTGTCAAAGTGATATTTGTTTTGCAAATAACTATTAAATCTTGGCTTACTTTTGTCACAAACAGAGGATGGAACTGAATGATCAGTGTAGTTCGAACGAAAATGCCACGTGGTTCCAACGACCGCTCTCGTACAACGTTACAGCTGTCGAACGGCAACGTAATAGCCGCATCCCCAGATTTGCGGCAGTTCTGAAACATAATGCAATTACAATTACAATTTATGACATAAAGCTAACAAAATTGTGTCAAATATAAGTATTTCGACATTATTTAATGGTTAAGTTTCTACATTGTTACAGTTTAGGCGCAACGAGGTCAAACCACAGTATCTTAATATAATCTTAATATAATCTTAATATAATCTAGTAAGTATGCAAAAACTAGCTTAACTTTAATGATGAAATAGTTAGAAATATCTGGCTAACTGATGCAAGCATGTACATAAATAACAGCCATTTGCGGCGCCGCTGGAACAATAATCTATCCGGCCAATGTAACCTTTAGGGAAAGTGAAATGAAAGGAAGTGAAATGCATGCTATGCCGTTCTCGATATACTAAGCCTAAGCCTTAATCTTAGCCTAAACTAAGGTCCATATATGAGCCATGTACTAAGCCTGAGCATAAGTCCGGGGGCTGCCGCCCTCCGAACCCCCAGCTCTAAGCTGTTCTTTTTTCTAACGCTATAACGTCCGGCCCCTAAAGGTGACATGGGCCATTTGTCCAATTGAACGTCGGCATGTGTGTAAAGCGAGAAACAAATGTTGGATCTGTAAAAATATATTTAAAAAATACGATTAGAAGTTGTTAATACTATTACAAAGCAATTTATGGTCTATAGTCGAACGGAGTGCCATTGTTAGTTTGGCCAAAATTTGAAGATGTTGAGAGCGTGCGTGTATGTAAAAAATAAAAAATATATACTTTGTGCGAGTGGTGGTTTAGCACGACTTCACGATAATGAGGCATTGCATTTCATTATGATACAAGACTATCAAAAAGTATATATTGTAGTTAGAATTATATTGCTAAAGAATGGTGTTTCAATTCATATGCTCCACATTAAGTATCAGGCAACGAACGCTTAGCAAGAAGGATCATTCTATATCAGCGCTATACATTTGTGTAATAATTTAAACTATACATTCTTTTGTAATATTGGTTAGTTATATTATGAGAAAAAATCTGATAAAAAGCGTAAAAACGTTGATACGCAACATTTCTTGAGTGATAGCTATAAAATTTTTTACAAACAGACAAGCTACACCAGATTTTCTCGAAACAAAACTACCAAATATGTGTGATAATTTACACAAAATAAATACGCTGGATACGTTATAATGTAAAAAATAAAGGACTTTGTAAGGAAGATATGTGTTACATTTGACACATATTGTAATTATATTGATAACAAAATTGTTGTTATATATGCATTTCGAGTTTGTTACATATTTATTGAACGACATTGATGATATGAGACATGTACTGTATGTTAAAATCACTGTTTGCTTTATATACAGTATTTGTAAAATTTGTATTGGATTTGAAGCATTGGTAGTATCTGATCTACATAAGAAAAATGCTATTTTGTGTTACATTTCTTACAAATTAGTGTATGACCTATTTATTCCTTACATTTCATCCAATAAATATGTAAAATGTCGCTTATAGATTGTGTAGATGTTTTATATTTTTACACAATTTGTGCAATTTGTGTGGTAAGTTACACTTAACTGAGCGGTCGTAAAGTGATATAGAGTTCAGAGAAAAAGTAGAAACTTTATTTGACGGACGGCCTCTTAGTTAACCTGAAATATGTTAAAAAATGTTTGCAGCTCATCCGCCTGGTAAAAACGATTTATTACAATCGTGTTGTGGAAAATATATCTCCATTGCGTTGACATGTCTTGAAGCAGTAAAAACTTAAAAAAACTAATATCTAAGTTTCGGATTGCAGAAAACGATGGCAGCGTACCTCATTGGAAAAAAATGCCTTAGTTCATGACTTTGAGTTCCAGCTTAAATTTGGGCTGTCGATTGACATTGAATAATTCTGTTTTAAGCTTCAAAAAGTTGAAATATTATTTTGCCGCAATCTACTAGTAATAAGCGGTATTTCAAACGAGAAAGCTTAAAATTTAAGTCCACATAAGCGTCGTTATGTCTCATAAATACTATTTGTAATCTACGCATAATCCTAATATTAGCGAAACCTATAGAAAAAATACGAATTAATATATTTGTACCTAAATATATTGTATATTATTTCATCCTAAGCAGTTTCTTAGGAAATACGTCGTAGTTTTTTTAAGATTCTAATGTCTTTTGAAACGAGACAAGGCCTAGGGATATTCTTCCAGGTTCTGTTTTTATGATTGTTGCATACAAATTTTAGATGCTTCTCGCATGAGCAGATCTTAGAATTGTTTGTTAGTTTTATGCGTAAAAACATGTTAGAGAAACGAGTTTTTTTGTGATTTTAATATCTAGGCGCAACTGAAATAAATATTAGTCGGCAGAAATATTAACGACAAATAACAAACAAGATTTACCGTATCAGCGTACAATCCTTTGACATAGACGTGGCCTTCGAATGGTTTCTGTGTTGAAAACACAACGGTAATATCTTTGGAACCACATTGGATCTCAGGATCACCATCAAGTCCGTTGTCGACCGGAATTGCAGCGACAAAAGCAACGAGCGTAGCGGCGAAAATGAGCGAAACGAAGCCGAATGCCATGATAATTGTAGAACGAACAATTGGCGGAGCAAAAGAAGCAGTTGTTGTAGCTTAGAAGCGAAGCTTTGCCAAAATCAGAGCTCGATACAAACAGTAAACGAGCGAGCAAGCGAAGACTGAATGAACGACACATTGCAGCCAGAAGCTCGCTTTAAATAGTTTTACATTTTGATATTGATTTTTCTAATTAGTTTCTCTAACTATCCTATCAGTTTATGTTTGATTTACATAAAAAAAAGATGAACATAATTAATTAAATATTTTTTATAAAATTGAATATATATACGTTGTATATTATATGCAGAAATGTACACAAATATGCTAAATAAACTGTATTAAAGCATCACATTCACTAGATTTTTAAAATAATTTAATTTTTAATTATTACATTAGAGTTTCTAGTTAAAAACGTGTTAATGTCACTTACTTGAACAGTTAGAGATGAGCAGAATTTTTTCTTATGTTATGAAAGAAAAAATTTACTAATATTTCCGCAATTGAATTCTTTTGAACAAAAAAATTACTTTATTTCAACGCCGAAAAACGTTGCTGTACAGTAAATTTTTCGTGTTTTTTCAAAAGACCAAATCAAAACGAGATGATCTATGATTATTATCTCAAATCTCAAAATGTAAAATCAATTAAAACAATAAATCTGGCTGTGTTTTTATGCTAAGTCTTATAGTCAGTTATCTATCTATATTGAACATAAACAGAAAAATTTTTATATATATTATATATATATATATATATATATATATAGTATAAATACAGATACGGATATATAATATAGGCATATAATGTGTAAATATTTGTTGTACACATATATGTAATAATATGAAATATTCATTGTTGCGGATGTATATTAAAAAAAATTTTACATGTTGTAAATGCAGTTTTTGCAGCAAAATCGCATGCAGTTGAAATTAATCGTTCACTGATTGCAATAACTTTTAACATGCAAATTCTGTTATCGAATCATAAACGCGTTTTCCGGAATTTAAGATTTTAAGTTTTTCTTTTACGAAAAGTGTAAATTCACAATCAAAAAATTATGTTATATATATAAAGCATTTATAAGCATTAGCCTGGTTTTTTAATTTAAAAGTTTCATTTTGATAGTGAAAAAATATTAGCACTGATTTTAAGACATTTCTCTTCTTCCGTGATCAAGATCATGTAGGAAGTTGCTAACGAAAATGAGATTGTCGTTCAAGTTGAATTAAAACTTAGCTTTGCGTTACAATAAAATTCTATGATACATATTCTACATTGGTGCAATTATGATATAAATTCTAGAGGGGTGTAATTTGGTCCTATCAGTACTGCAGCGCTCAAAAACGAAATTATATTCTTCCGTGATCAAGATCATGTAGGAAGTTGCTAACGAAAATGAGATTGTCGTTCAAGTTGAATTAAAACTTTGCTTTGCGTTACAATAAAATTCTATGATACAAATTCTACATTGGTGCAATTACGATATAAATTCTAGGCGGGTGTAATTTGGTCCTATCAGTACTGCAGCGCTCAAAAACGAAATTATATTCTTCCGTGATCAAGATCATGTAGGAAGTTGCTAACTAAAATGAGTTTGACGTTCATTTTGAATTATATCTTGTCTTTGCGTTACATTAAAATTCTATTATACTATTTCTACATTGGTGCAATTACGATATAAATTCTAGGCGGGTGTAATTTGGTCCTATCAGTACTGCAGCGCTCAAAAACGAAATTATATTCTTCCGTGATCAAGATCATGTAGGAAGTTGCTAACGAAAATGAGATTGACGTTCAAGTTGAATTAAAACTTCACTTTGCGTTACAATAAAATTCTATGATACAAATTCTACATTGGTGCAATTACGATATAAATTCTAGGCGGGTGTAATTTGGTCCTATCAGTACTGCAGCGCTCAAAAACGAAATTATA
>JASANE010023450.1:0-15625 GCA_030248225.1 Trileptium ribeirensis
ATCTGATTCCCCATGGGATCTCCTATAGTCTACTTCACCAAATGTGATGGTACCCTTCGCCTTTGTGTAGACTTTCGCAAAGTAAACACTGTGGCTGAACGAGACGTGTACCCGCATCGAGGACATCCTAGGATGCCTACGTAACACTATGTCCAGTCTTGACCTTAATAAGGGATTTTGGCAACTTGAACTGGACCTGGAAACCAAGGAAAAGACTTCCTTTGTCACTGTCCATGGACAGTATAAATATAATGTGTTACCGTTTGGCCTGAACTCAGCGCCTGGAGCTTTCCAACAATGCATGTCCATCATTCTTAAAGGTTTGGAATGGGAGCGATGCTTGATCTACATAGATGATATTATAGTTTTCTCGCCCAATTTCGAACAACACCTGACAGACTTAGTGAATGTATTTGATCGGTTCCGTAAGGCCAACCTAAAATTAAAACCATCAAAATGTCAATTGGGGCAGAAACAGCTCAAATATTTAGGACATATTATTAGCTCCGAGGGAGTTAAACCCGATCCGGAGAAAACCTTGGCTATCGATAATTATAAACGTCCAGAGTCTGTCAAGCAGTTACAAAGTTTCCTCGGACTCGTTGGTTACTACCACAAATTCATTCCACACTACTCGGAAAGTTATGAACCTCTTATTTCGAAATGTTCAGCCAACGAGAGTAATGACCAAGGAAATTAATTTGTTATGAAATAGATCCGGAAAGAGGGTGAGCCAGCGCCATTTTTGCTTTTCTAGAGATCTGTTGTTTTTGCTTGAGGCGTAATTGCCAAACGTTCCGAAATACCAGGCGTGAGCCTACAGCATGCCATGTCGTGCCTGGTTATGCCTCAATTCGATGTGATCGTAATATTACTTACATATGTTGTTTTTATTATTTTATAAAAGAAATTGTCTGTCGTACTGCCTACATGCTGTCGCTCAGAGATCTAGGGAGAGTAAGCAGGGTGGGTTAGATCGTCTCAGGGAAGTAAAGAACCATGCCGATATCACCACAATATTTGGCGTAAGTTTTGCAAATTTACCCGTATGCTTGCAACTTTATCGTAGGGGCCTGAGCGGGGGTTGGTGCGGAAACCACAGGGCAAGGGGACTACGATGGTACGCTCATTGAGGAGCACAGACCAAGGTCCGCGGGGGTGTCCGACCGACACCTCACGAGTATAGCTCAGTGGACCTCTGTTTCGGCATATATGAGTGTACTCATTTTGTGCGGCAGGTAACTTCGGATCAATAATGGATCTATTTGATTGCTAAATGTATAAAGAGATAACCAGCAAAGCAGAAACAAATACATTACTGAGACAAATAAAGTTAAAGGCGTTTTGCAGTTCGATCAATAAGCTTACTAGCATTTAACCGTGGACAGCCAAGAGTAACAAAACAGGAACTGAAATCATCAAACCAGTAGGAATGAGGCAATCTTAAAAGTATAGTTACAAAGTACACTAGCCGTTTCAAATTACGATATTCTGAGCCTTTATGACATGATCCAGGACAACAAAAAAGGGCCGACGGCAACGGCTGTATCTAGCTCCCTAAATAAACATGTCGAAGTGCACGGGTGTCAGCTAACAAACTTTTGTCTTAGGGTTGGTGGTGCGTTGTCGAAATCCGGTTCCGTGCGGCCGGCGTTTCTCAATAAAATGCTGCAGACGTTACTGCTACACTGGCATGGGTACGAAGACGTATTTTAGAACCATGGCCAAGAGTGCATGTTAAAACAATAATCTGCGACGTATCTGCTTCCTCAAAATCTTTCGCCATCCATGGTTAGAAAAATAGACCGTCGCAAATAAATGAATAAAATAGGTACGTTTACAATCTTGAGGCTCTGACACCGAACTTTGCAAATTTCTGCCGTGCACATGCTAAAATCTTAGAACCACAGGTGTCTAGACGGAATCGTGCGTTCCGAAGCTAAGTATTTTTCTCGTTAGACCAATTATGCAATACATGTGAAAGCTACAAAACATCAAAACCTCAACCCCACTACTGTGAGCTCAAACAGAAAGCAGACACAAAAAGTGAGCACACGCGAAACTTCAAAAATTTGAGTATTTATCCTCGCATGGACTAATACGCTTAACTATTGTCACAATTACCAGTGCTAGTGCACGCCAGACATGCATGCAAAGTTTCCGCTATATCAAAATCTCAAATTCATCGGCGTCAGTTCATCCAACATGTACAATTAAATCGCCACCCCAGTAAGGTATTTAATCTCATGAGTGTTCGTAAGCTATGTAAGCGTTGTGCGTTCAGGAGTTAAATGTTATCGCCACTAGGTTTGATACATACTGGAAAATGCAGAAAACACTTCCACGCTGTTGAAATATCAGGTCCGCTAGCATTGATTCCTCTTTCGCACGCACATTGCAACCCCAGGATTTCAAATATTTAAAGTCTACTGGGGCTTCTAAAAAGAACACATACACACACGTCGCTGGCACAAATGTTTAAGAATTAGAGAATTCACATCTCCATGAGGTAACGCAGGTCTGTAGCCTTCTTGTTAGCAATATTAAGGTTTATTGTACCTCAGGGCCTTCATACCACTAGTGCGTTAGAAAATTATAGGGATCAGGCCGAACATCATGATGGACCCGCCTGCTAAATACTATGTTGACGTGTTTTTTAGTCTAGCTTTCAGTTCATCGGGATGGCGGGGAGGATCGTAAAGTCACCATGATGGGATAAAATGACGCAGCTGCATTTTCTTTAGGGCTAGAACTAGACGTAGTACTAAAAGTTGGGCCACGCCGTGAGGATTCGCTAGATCCAGTGGGTTTTTGAGAGAAATTAATCAATACTATGAGACCGGGGTGAAGCGTGATTAGAAGCACATAGCGTAGAGCCGGCTATGCCACGGTGATCATTGTGATAAAACGGTGCAGCTAGTTTACCTTAGTGCTACAACTAATCGCAGTACATGAACCCCCATCACAAGAACTGGCCGAATAAGTTCACATTAGCTTGACAAAGTACAATGCATCATGAAATATTTTTAGAAAAAAGTTTGCCCGAAAACAAAAAAATCAACAATTCCGGACAGCTGTTTTCGGGTAGACTTCACTTATCAACTGAGATACGAGAACAAATATGTATATATTTGTTACATATTTAAATACCATATGGTCCAAGACCATTGTAAACAAATCAGCTTTTATTATGCTAATTAAAATTTTTGTTTACTTTGTACAAGTTTCTATGAACAATAAGATAATAATGGACATAATTAAACGATCATAGATACTGCTCATTAGAATGTATTAGTAGCAAAATTGGAATAGACTTCCGTGAAGTATGGTAAAATAGCAAGATATGATAAAAATGTCTACTCTACAGTGGAATACCCATGCATTCCGATTCGATTGTCCAGGACGAAAGTGGTCAAGAAAGACATAAAATAATCTTGAAACGACAATGAAGATTTTTAAAGTAACAAATTTTATAAAAATTCCCTTTCTATTTATTCATAAATACATATTTACAGTTGCTTTGTTTCACTTTATTTAAGCCATAGCCGCGTTATTTGATTAGCTAGCTGCATTACCATGGCAACTATATTTAGCATGTTTTGAATGAGTTATTCGATGGACTTGTATGAAGTGTCATCGTGTGTAATATATACAATTATACATCGTATAATTGCTAACATAATATATACAATATTTATTTAACATACATTATATGCAAATGTATTAACCATTTTGAAACATATCATATCCGGCTTGAAATATTATTTATAGAGTCAGTCTAAAGTAAATATAGTTTACTAAAATTGTAAAAAGCTTTAACTCGGTTCCACAGCCCACTTCATCAGCTCTGGATTTTAAAAGTTAAGATTTATCGTTTGTTTTTGCCGTTATGTTAATTGGGTTACAGGAGCGTTGCAAAGAGTTGAGCACCCAACTTTTTTTGCCATGGACGATAAAAACCTACAATTTATATATATGCTATAAATTAATGGTAATTACTGTCACCTCTTTTGGGGAGCTTGCGTCACCATTGTCTGCTTATTGTCTGTTATATCTAGGGTTAGGTAAACTTTCATTTGGGCGTAGTGATAATTGATGAAAGGATGTGAAAGCTGGCTGAGAAGCTGGGAGCTGTATAATTCATGCTTACGACCGCCTTTTGATTCGGGAGCAGATGCTGTGCTGACAACTATTATACCTCACTTCACAGCAGCTAACCAACTAGAGCAGGCTTAATCTTATGCAGGGCAACATAGGGGAGTGCGCCAGACACAGTACGACCAAAATATAAAAAAAACCCGCATCTCCGCAACTGTAGCTAACGCTAAGGTACAGTTTTGTTGGCTTGGTATTCTAACCGGGAGTGGTTAAATGTTACCAACACCCTTCTGGAAGGGTATCTATCCGGCACAGGGATTTACTCGATCGATTGTGACATCTTGTGACGTAGTACAGAAAGTAAAAATACATGAATACAATGAATGGAATGATGAAAAATACATGAACATGGGGGGTTTCGGCCGAGTGGGGAGACCGACATGGGGGAAAATCTCACGAACATGGGGGGACTTGGAAAGTGGGGGGGTCACCCCCACCCCCACTGTGGACAGGCCAGCATTACCTCTTAACGGAACCGGGAAGAGAAAACTGATACGGCCAATCCATTTAACGTGTCAAACTGCCTCATGTAAGACTAATTTAAGTTTTTCAAATTCTGTACTCCCGAGTGATATATTGACGTATCTCCCAAGTAACCACTGTAACTCCTTATTATTGGAACCACGGTGCAAACTGACAGCGCTCGTCGATTCAGCGGGTCAAACTACCCTATGTACTTGGGACCACTTATTTTGGAATTCTGGACTCTTCAGGGACACATGGTATTTATTATTTCTACAACCGAATGGTACCCTTACTCCGTGACACAATGAGACAAGTACCTAGTGGGTATATATACTATGTTATTAAAACGTGGCGAGCGGAATTTCCGTTGAGGGCGCTGGTTAAAAAATAATGAAAATTTGTTTTTTCTGTTTCCGTCACGCATAATAAATTTAGATAATTTTTTTATTCGATAGCAAATGTGATGAGGATGTGCCCATTAGTTGAATGAGAACAGCTCCGAGCCCATCTTCGGGATCAAAATGGCAAAGACATATTTTTTAAAAGCTCTTTGCCAAATTTCTTCATACGGGTGTTACTCTTTTGCAGACCATATCTCGCGACACATGCGTCGCATCAAAAAACCAAGACAACGCGTATCGGCATCTACAGTTTTGAGCACTACAAGTTTTTTTGTTAACCACTTGCTAGGCCGCAGTGAGCCCGAATATAGTCCATCGACCATTTGCTGAAATAGTGATTTTTCAAATTTCGGCATTTTGCGTGTTTTTACCTTTACAATAAGTGTCTACTATGTTATCAAGCACGCTGAATACGATTTTTTGCTATTTAGAGTTCATCCGGACTATATATATTTTACCTTTCATGGGGTTTCTAGGCTTTCACGGTCGACGAACCCGATTTCCAAAACCTATTTTGATTTATTCCGTTATTTATTGGTTGCAGGGCATCAAGACTGGTCTATATATAGGCTTTTAGGTACCCTGAATACGATGGGCGGTTATCTATAGTCCAGCAAGGATATTTCATACATTTCCTTCAGATGTTTCAACGGGTTTAGGGTAAATGATCCCGATTGCCAAAATTTAGTATGTCTTCCGTAGTTTGGTTACGTATTGCTTACTGGACATCAAGAATGGTCTATATATATATAACTATAAATGCCCGCAAGACGAAACTCATGACCTGTCGTACAACGCAACCAAACCTCCTACTCAGCGGTGAAGCCATCGAAAACGTCGACTCGTTCTGTTATCTGGGATCAGTAATTACTGGGTCTGGATCATCTGAGGCAGACATAGGCAACCACATCGCATGTACCTCTGTGGCTTTTCGTCACTTGCAGCAAACGTTATGGCGTAAACACGATGTATCCAAAACCACAGAAATGAAAGTCTTCGACGCGTGCACTCGCCCGATCCTTCTTTATAGAGCCGAAACTTGGTCAGTCAAGGCAAAAGACGTCCATTCTCTGTCGGTTTTGAACGTTCTTGTCTACGGTGAATTGTCGGGGTCACGAGACGGGACTACGTGCGTAACAGACTTATATGCCATGAGTGGCCAGCGCACGAACGTAGAATCCGAAATAAAACACCGTCGACTAAAGTGGCTCGGTCATGCCTTGCGAATGCACAATGATAGGTTCCCGAAACAAGTTCTCCTGGCGAGTCCGCCATCAGCCTGGAAAAGACAGCGCGGTCGAGCGTTTGTCACCTGGAAGAGATTGGTTGTATGAGAAATGGAGCGAGCCTTCAAAGATATCCCGTGGAGGGTTTGGCGACGCAGTCCTATAGAAATATTACCGAAAGCAGCACAGGACCGGTCTGGTTGGAGATCACGGATTCTTGAAGCTTTAGCGCCCCAACACGGGGCCAGGGATTGACAGATATATATATGTTCATAACGTGGTGAAACGTTGCAGGGGTGAAATCTTTTAAATTCCGTCTTTGTGTGTGTGTGATCGGCCTTAACTCGGGAACGACTTAATCGATTTTCACGATCTGGTGCTCATTCGAACCGGCATAATCGATTTACCGTGTACATCTAAGTGTTTGTTTATTTGAGGCCTGGTTCCGGGGTCAAGGTTCAAATTGTGGGTTTTTGGCACCATTTTAGTACCCTTCACGGAAGCAAGGCTATTTTTATCTTAGCTTTCGAATTTTTTCTCTGTTTGGTTCTATTTCATAGTTGAATTCGAGTGGAACGAGAATTTTCAATTTTGGCTCTGGAGGGGGGGGTTGAGGAGGTCTTGTCTGTGTGTCTGTCGCACCTGGATCTCGATAACGGCTGGGCGGATTTTGATGCAAGATAACTTATTCGAACCGCAATGGTCGATTTAGGTGTAGTGACGGAGCCCGATTTTTGAATTTTTTCCCGTGGGAAAAGTTATGGGGCAAAGTGACGTCATTTTAGCCCATTTTCGGGCACCCCCTCCAGTTTTTGCGACATTTCTTTAATAAGTAAACGAGGTATCCGCAAACTAATAGGCCTATTCCATGTTCCTTTACCAGGGCTTTCCAATGATATAACAAGTTTTTCAACTACGTCCCAATCTGGAGTCTATAAGCTTATAGTTGGCGCCAAATTTAATATTTGGTGAAAAGTAATGGGAAATGCACCTAAATGTGTGCTTATTGTTGGTTTTAGTGTCGGATAGGGGGTTTTCTAGGCCATCAAGCTGATTGCGAGTGTCATAAATATTGTGTGGCAAATATTTTTCACACTTCTGCTTCATACTTGGTATGAAAAATTAGATTTTTCCCAAGTGTCTGTTTGAATTCTTTAACGTTCTTTTCACGGTCAATTTAGGGTTTTATTGAATTATAAAATTGTTAGTTCATTGTTTTTGTACTCGTTGTATGATGTTTTGTCTACTGCATACGTTGGCTATCAAAAGAGGCGGGCGTAACTATGACACATTACTCACGGTTTATATAATGCTGCACCTGCGTACTGTGTGTAGGCTTTGTTTGTGTGTGCTGTCTACAACAGACTTCGGGGGATGGTTCTCACCACTCGAATTCTGGCTCGCAAGCGAGCTTCACTAGTAAAATGATAAATACCGATGCATTTTTTGTTTTTCGATTAAGGCTACGGCTCTAGAGTTATGGGGTTTGATGTATGGTGCCCCAATGGTTCCTCGACCTAAAATTCGAAAATTTGTTCTGACGTCCTAAGGTTTTTGGGCATGGCAAACTCATTGTCGGTGTTGTTTTTGCTCTGTGATCCATGGTTACAAGGGTATGGCGCACACAAGGTTCGGCGTCAGAGAGCAAAATAAAGGTTTTAGCTCATTTTATTACACTTCATGAAAGCAAAGTTATTTTTATCTTAGCTTTCGAATATTTTTCTCTGCTTGGTTTTATTTCATAGCAAAATGATAAATGCCGATGCCTCTTTTTTGTTTCTTGATTAAGGCGTCGGTTCATGGGGTTTGAGGTATGGCACCCACGGCACGAATATATACTTGGCTCGATTTCAGTTTTTCATGTGTTTACAGTCGATTGCTGAATGCTGATTTTATAACTGGCAGCTTGCCTCATCGCTAAGGCGAATTCTACGTGTAGAATATTTTTGATATATGATTTTTGTCAGTCGTCATTAAACTTTAGCCAAACATTCTGTCGTTGAAGAGTGGAGACGATATGACTGAGGAATGGGCCGAATATCATCCATGTTGCTTCAACAGTTGAGAAGATGCGTTTGGTTTATTGCGTAGTTACAAGCGACTCCTACTTGAGTGATCCCCAACTTCTGCACGGCCGTAAAACTGATCCCATTGTAGAACCTAGACAGAATGGCAGAGTCTTCCTTCTCCTTATTCTCGAAGCGCGGCTACGTTGCAGGAGCATATATTTGGCACCAAGATGGTTAAATTTCACAATTTTCAGTGTATTTTGCTGTTTAGAAGAGTATAATGGAGTCACACGTTGCAGATTGTTGAACACTAGTTTTTGTATTTACATTCTTGGTCATGTATCTGTGTCCAGCGTGTCAAAATATCCTTATGATCCCAATTATTTATGCTGATAGCAATGATTTGTAAATTCGAAAATCTTTGTCTGTTTGGGTCGTTGGAGAGAGAAACAAAATAATAAAATGTCCTTTTAACGGCTTTAAGATAAGCTGGGGATATACGCAGCGCTGCGTTTCATATAGTTTTATGTGTTGCATTTTGTTTGAAATAATGAATTGAGCTAAGGAAGTCAAACCTAGGAATAATGAACTTTCCGCAGTTTTTTGTGTTTCTCAAGTAAATTTAGGTGCATAATGCAAGATATGAAGGTTTTATGCTGCTCAATTTTGTTTGAGAATGCATTCCAAGAGTTGGTTTTATTGGAGTTTGGTCTGTTGCCTTCGATTTATGTGTCAGTGGCTTTAATTTTGATTTCTCGTATATATACCAGTTTTATTAAAAAGGCCTTGCTTGCGGTCGGCGGTCTTTATATATTTGCCTCATTGAGCGAAGCGAAGAGTTTTTATTTTCTGTTTGGGAGTAAAAAGGTCGATGTCCGTCCGTTCGTTCGGTCCGACGGATCTCAAAAACCACTGAACCGATTTTAAAAAACTTTTTATGTTTGAAAGCCTATCATGTCGGAGTGTGCACCTGATATTTGGGATTAAAAAAATTTGAGTGGTTAATTAGTAATTAGCTAATTAGTTAAGCTTTTGCAGCTAAACTAGCGAATTTTGCAATATTTGTGTTATTTATTGAAATATAATCGTTTCGATCAAACCATTATAGGTGTTTGGGTCGAAGAATTCAAATATAATATTTTTACCAAATTATAAAGCCCTATGCCCTATGCACTGTATTTACAAGAACATAAAAGTGAGTACATTCGTAATGCCAAAGCCCAAGCTCCGCTCACAAATGTAGTTCCACTACCGACTAGTATATATATGCATTTTCAATGTTGAACAATAAAGTGTGATCAGATTAACTAAGATGGCTATGTAATTTGACTCGGAATTTGTTTCGGTCCATTCTAGGTTTGGCTGTGTTCTTTACGTACTTCTACTCTATCTAAATTGCAGGACAGATTAATCGTGATATTGCATACATAACTAGTCGGTAGTGGAACTACATTTGTGAGCGGAGCTTGGGCTGTGGCATTACGAATGTACTCAATTTTATGTTCTTGTAACCACATTGCATAGGGCTTTATCATTGGTAAAAATATTATATTTGAATTCTTCCTACCCAAAAACCCTATAGAAATTTGATATTTCGAAACGATTCTATTTGAATAAATAATACAAATATTGCAAAATTCTCTATTTTAGCTGCATAAGCTTAGTTAATTAGCTAATTACTAATTAACCACTCAAAATTTGTTAATCCCAAATATCAGGTGCATCGCGACATGACAGGCTTTCAAACAAAAAAATTTTTTAAAATCGGTTCAGTGGTTCTTAAGATCCGTCGCACCTAAACGAACGAACGGACGGTACATCGACCTTTTTACTCCCAGTACAGAAAAATAAAAACGTTTCGCTCAAATATAATTTAAAATAAGATTTGGTTTTTTCCATACGTCATGCGAACAATCGAAAAGCAAGATCGTGTAGTTCTTTGTTAATTTATCTGGGCTGCCTAGAAATGAAGTACGTGTACATGCTAAGCAAATATAGAACGTGATAAGGTATACAGTTTCGTGTAATTCGGACTGCAAGTTCATGTATTGTTGAATTTGTACGTAATATCCTTTATATTTTTATGTTGGTTGTGGGATTTCGTCATAGTGGTTCGCTGTTATTGTTGCTGTATGCAGTTTGTAATTTTTTTATAGTTCGTTGAATTAAGCTATGATGGCTATCGCTAACGTAACAAATAATGATGGCAGATGACACGCAGCTAAAAGGTATCTATATATATATATACTGTGTGATAAACAGTACTCGCCAAAAAAGTTTGTCACTCGTCCCCGACTCAGCGTAAATTTGTTCGCAACTCGCTAAAAAGAAGTTCATTCTAAACTAGAGTTTTATGACTAACGGCAATAATTTCGAACTCTCGAAAGCCACTTGCTCAAAATACGACAGTCATTTTTGAAAAGTACTGTATATTCGTGTTTGATACGGAGGAACTAATAATACAGTATTGGGACCTTTGTGATAACGGATGCACCTGGTTAGGTTGGATCGCAGTACGAATTTAGCCGTTTTCCAAACAGATACCAGAGCATATTTTTCAAAACGATATACACAGCAAGTTAGTTGAATTTTATTGCAAAGCTGTGTCGCCAGAAGGATATACAGTAACCGCCAAAAATGACTGTCGCTCGCTCGCGACTCGCTCGAAATAAATTTGTTCTAAAAATAGATTTTTCTATTAATTTAAATAGTTGCGAAATCTCGAGCGAGCCACTCGCTCGAAATGCGACGGTCATTTTTGGCGAGTACTGTATTTATATCCTGAATTTTGAAACGGACAGTGGGAAGCTAGTGGAGTTCTCAAGTATCATTTAACTATGCAAAATTTCTAGTTTGTCTGTCGCTGATAATTTAGCACTGGCTTGGTGGATTTTTCCAAATGTGCAATCAGCTTTATATTTACGGTGCTCCAATGATTTTTCACAAAACCGACATCAAATGAAAATTTTGTGGTAATTGAGGTATATGCACTGTTTCCCGAAAATTTTAGTTTTTATACAGTACTTGCCAAAAATGACTGTCGCTCGCTAGCGACTCGTTTAAAATTAGTTCGATTGAAATACACACCACAGTCATTTCTTGCGAGTATAGGGTATGTTTCGCAGAGGAACTGAAAAAAATAATGGAGGGTATTGAATCTAAGTGATGGTTTAAAGCTACAGTTTAAACTACACCACTACTACTGTTTTAAATAGGCAGCGTTGGTTATGGCACTATACTCATGGGACCATGAACAACTATACCCATGTTGAAGGAAAATGTTTATTTAGGCACAAAACAACTAATAATTCTTCAATTTTGTGATTTAGCTGCGTATAACGGCGAATCTCGTATGCTGTCGTGTAAAAATTGATGAAAATCATTTTTTTACATACATTGGTCTAACAGCATTTTTACGATTATAATATTGTGCGCACCGTTGCACCGTTTTCCGACACTTTACATTTACTAATATATAGTGATTAAAATTTGTAAGGTAAACAATATTTACATGATTCAACCTATTTTGTTAGTTAATGTTTAGATGTATAATGTATTTTTATATTTTTCAGATATCAGGATTTTCCAAAACGGGGGTAAAACTAATATATATATACGTTATGTAACATGCGATTTTGTTCGTTTTAGTATAGAAGCAGGGCTGTGTTTTCGAAATGTGGCGCGGACATCTTGATGAATCCTTAACATGAGTTGTGAAAAACATTTTTGCTTCACATACAATGTAAAAAATTCTTATAAATTATTTTCTCCATTATTTTCACTTTAAAATGGAGAAGTTAAAGTAGAAAACTACTGCTGTCATCCGCCTCAATTGGGCGACATTGTACTAGATGTTTTCAGCTTTTATTGGGCATATCTGATCGAATTAGGTAAAACCGCAAAAAATGTCTAAAAATGTGCGTAAGTTTTGTGTATCCATCTTTTTATGACTCAGGCTAAGAGTTTTATTAGTGGCGGTCGGTGTTACCTATTATCAAAATATCTTGTATTGAAATCAGCTCCCCAAGTTTTTATCCTGGGCTCCCCATTCGCCAAAAGATTTTTATGGAGCACGACTGGGGAGGGGTGTCTCGGCTGCGGAAGTCAGGGCGCACAACATCATAATCGTAAAAATGCTGTTAGACCAGATGTATGAAAAAATGATTTTCATCAATTTTTAGATGACAGCATACTAGATTCGCCGTTATACGCAGCTAAATCACAAAATTGAAGAATTATTAGTTGTTTTGTGCCTAAGAAAACATTTTCCTTCAACATGGGTATAGTTGTTCATGGTCCCATGAGTATAGCGCCAGAACCAACGCTGGCGCCTATTTAAAACAGTAGTAGTGGTGTAGTTTAAACTGTAGCTTTAAACCATCACTTAAATTCAATACCTCTCCATTATTTTTTTCAGTTCCTCTTGCGAAACATACCCTATACTCGCAAGAAATGACTGTGGTGTGTATTTCAATCTGACTAACTTTAAACGAGTCGCTAGCGAGCGACAGTCATTTTTGGCAAGTACTGAATAAAAACTAAAAATTTTCGGGAAACAGTGCATATACCTAAATGACCACAAAATTTTCATTGGATGTCGGCTTTTGTGAAAAATCATTGGAGCACCGTAAATATAAAGCTGATTGCACATTTGGAAAAATCCACCAAGCCAGTGCTAAATTATCAGCGACAGACAAACTAGAAATTTTGCATAGTTAAATGATACTTGAGAACTCCACTAGCTTCCCACTGTCCGTTTCAAAATTCAGGATATAAATACAGTACTCGCCAAAAATGACCGTCGCATTTCGAGCGAGTGGCTCGCCTAGATTTCGCAACTATTTAAATTAATAAGAAAAATCTGATTCAAATCAGATTTTGAGCGAGTCGCGAGCGAGCGACAGTCATTTTTGGCGGTTACTGTATATCCTTCTGCGACACAGCCTTCGCAATAAAATTCAACTTACTTGCTGTGTATATCGTTTTGAAAAATATGCTCTGGTATTGTTTGGGAAAACGGCTGCAATCGTACCCCACCCAACTGAACCAGGTGCATCCGTTATCACAAAGGTCCCAATACCTACTACTAATTCTTTCGTACTAAATAGTGATACAGTACTTTTCAACGACTGTCGCAATTTTGAGCAAGTGGCTTTCGAGAGTTCGAAATTATTGCCGTTAGTCATAACCCCCAAACGCTTTAGCAACCTGAAGTTCTTTTTAGCGAGTTGCGAATAAATTTACGCTTAAAGTCGGGAAACTAGTGATAAACTTGTTTGGCTAGTATGTTTATTACACAGACTATATATATATAGATACCTTCTAGCTGCGTGTCATCTGCCATCATTATTTGTTACGTTAGCGATAGCCATCATAGCTTAATTCAAACCAACTATAAAAAAATGACAAACTGCATACAGCAACAATAACACCTAACCACTATGACGAAATCCCAAAACGCCAACATAAAAATATAAAGGATATTACGTACAAATTCAACAATACATGAACTTGCAGATCCGAAAAACCCATAACTGTATACCTTATCACGTTCTGATATTTGCTTAGCATGTAATAATGCTTCATTTTCAATAGGCAGCCCAAGATCAATTTAACAAAGAATTATATGATACTGCTTTTTGGATTGTTCACATGACGCATGGAAAAAACCTATTGTTAAATTTATTGAGCGAAACGTTTTTATTTTCCGCTCCTGGAGTAAAAGGTCGATGTCCGTTCAAGTTCGTTCGTTTGTCCCAATGCACTCAAGAACCACTGAACTGCATTTTTAAAAATTTTTTTGTTTGAAACCCTGTCATGTCAGTAGCGCGGACCCGAGATTTGGGATTAACAAATTCTAAGCGCCTAATTAGTAACTCGTCAATTAACTAAGCATACGCAAGCTAAAATAAATAATTTTGGCAATATTTGTATTATTTATTCAAATAGAATTGTTCCTATCGGGCTAGCTATAGGGTTTTTGGGTTCGAAGATCCCCAAGATAATGCATTTTTACCAATTATAAAGCCGCATGAACGTGAGGCCGTTACAAGAACATAAAAATTTGAGTACATTTCGTAAAATGTGATACCTCAGTTTCGCTCACAAATGTAGTTCGACTACCGTTAGTTATGTATGTAATATCACGATGAATCTGTTGCAATTTAGATAGAGTTGAAGTACGTAAGCATAGCCAAAACTGTAATGAACTGAAACAAATTCTGAGTCAAATTACATAGCTATGAGTTGAATCCTGATCACACTCATTTGTTCAACATTGAAAATGCATATATACGAGTTGGTAGTGGAACTACATTTCTGCGTGGAGGTTGGGCTGTGGCATTACCAACGTATCCAATTTTATGTTCTTGGTAACTACATTGCATAGGGCATAGGGCTTTATCATTGGTAAAAACATTATATTTAAATTCCCGACCCAAAAAACCGATAATAGTTCTATCGAAACGATTCTTTTTCAAGAAATAACACAAATATCCCAAAATTCTTTATTTTAGCTGCATAAGCTCAACCAATTAGCTAATTACTAATTAACCACTCAATATTTTTTAATCCCAAATATTAGGTGGTACACTCTGACATGATAGGCTTTCAAACATAAAAAGTATTTTTTTAAATCGGTTCAGTGGTTCTTGATATCCGTCAGACCGAACTTACGAACGGATGGACATCGACCTTTTTACTCCCAAACAGAAAATAATCTTTTGCTTCGCTCAATGAGGCAAATATATAAAGTACGCCAAATCTGAAGCAAGGCCTTTTAGAAAAACTGGTATATATAATTAGAAATCAAAATTAAAGCGATGACACATAATGAAGGCAACAGACCAAACTCTAATAAAAACCAACTCTGGAATGCATTCTCAAACAAAATTGAGCATAAAACCTTCATATTCTCTGCATTATTATCTGAAATTTACCTTAGAACACAAAAAATGGTGAAGTTCATCATTTTGAGGTTTACTTCTTTAGCTCAATCATTATTTCAAAACCAAATGACACATAAGTTATATGAAAATCAGCGCTGTGATATTTCTCTTGCAGCTTATCTTAAAAGTGCGAAGGACATCTCATGATTTCTGTTTCTCTCTCCCATGTTCTTAACACAAAAACATTTAAAAATTTACAAATCATTGCCATCAGCATAAAATAATTGGGGATCATAAGGATATTTTCCCACGCTGGAAACAGATACATGACCAAGAATGTAAATACAAAAACTAGTGTTCAACAATCTGCAACGTGTGACTCCATTATACTCTTTCTAAACAGCAAAATACACTGAAAAATGTTGAATTTAACCATCTTGGTGCCAAATATATGCTCCTGCAACGTAGCCGCGCTTCAG